>JBCFXI010001337.1:0-60058 GCA_038496175.1 Ampulex compressa | reverse complement strand
TATATAAGTTTCATGCATAATTCAGGAATATCGTCAAGCACGGCGTAAATAGCATTGATGCCTCAGCTCGTACACTCTACGATATTACCAAAACAGTTTGTCCTCCTGAACATAAAAAAAAAAAAGTTTCTCTACACTCATGCTTAACGTATCAATGCAAAACGATCGAGGCGCGTCCCTCCAATCCTCGTCCACCCAACGAAGCCTCCACAGGTCCTTCGTAAGTTTATCCAAGCCCATGCGCAATCAAGGAATGACCGTAACAAAGAGCAAATGTAACACGCGATGCTTTCTCTCCCCATGGCCGTTTCTCCGAGTCGCGGGACAACAATAACGCCGCCTCGAATGCTCGCACAGCCCAAGCTCGCTGCTCGCGGAAAAGCTTCGATCCGAGAACAATGGCGCATGCGCGCGGACAGCCGGAAGCAAATAGCGCCGAGGAAACGTGCCGAGTGATTCTGCATTAAAGATCTACGGGTATTCCGTAATTGTCGTAATTGGCGCGGAGCCAAGGAGGGCCGGTTTTTGCGGTTACGCGGGCACCAAGTGTGCTGCGCGCCATTCACCCTGCCCCCGGTTGCACGCTCATTGTCCTCCCTTGTGCGCGTGTCCGTGCGAACGAAATTGCTCGTGTCGTTAAGGCCGATTCGCGTAAAAAAGAATAATGCGTTACGAGAATCCGCGGAACGGGAGAAATCCAGGGCTGGCGTTTCCCTTAAAGGGGCGCCCGACGAGGAAGCAGAAGCGGGATGCCCGTGAAAAGAGCGCTGGAAGCGTTTTACACCGTACTCGACCGCCATTTCCCCTTTTTCTCCCAAAGTCGTCGTACAGCGCGCGACGATGCGTGGAATTTTCATGCCATCGTAAATGACGGGTGATACTTTATCTGTCTTTTCTTTTTCTTCTTCTTTTTCTCTTTCGTCGTTATTCGATGCAGGGAAAAGTGTAGGAAAATATCGTGTGGTCGCCGCTTCGATCCTCTTCCATGTATTCAGGGTAATGACGCCTGGATAACAGCTTTTATTGAGTCGGAGTTGAACTCTTAAATAATTCGATTTAATCCTATACGAGCCACGGTGATTAGCTGGTAACATAACATTTGCACGTCGATTATTATTTCCTCCCTGATCGAGGACCGTATTACGATCGCGGATCATCTTCCGTTAGCTGTATCCGTTGTGTTTCTTTTCCCCCCCAGGGTATCGAATTACAGGAGTACAAGTATAATCAAGGTGGAGATCGAAAAAGTGACATCGGTTTAGAGGGTGAAACTCTTCCGTCTCCGATGTCTCGATCCTCGATTTTAAAAGCGGCGCGGACGGACGCGCTGGCGGAGCGCGATTAAAAGGAAGATCGAAAAAGTGGCAGCGATTTAGAGGGCGAAACTCTTGCGTTCTGAATATCTCGATCGTCGATTTCAAAAGTAACAACGACCGACATAATAACTTATTATCTCTCCTCTTTTCACTGGAGGATCTCTCTCGCTGCGCTTGAAAAATAACTCGACAAACGAATACGCGCGTCAAGTCGAGGACTTCCTCCTCTTTTCTTTAAGTCGGTTGACGCTTCGAGGCACAGGATTTCGGATCAAAAATAGACCCACGTTGCTCAGGAATTTTATCAAATTTTAAATGACACAAAATTGGAATATTTTTATTAATAAAGGTACAACATCGTGTAGAAACATAACAAAATAGTAATAATTTTAGAGCGATAAACATTCCGTTTATAACAATCGGTCAACCGGTAATCGCGCGTTGAATCTTGCCAACACAAGGCATACATTTGTAACATTGTTCGAAGACAGCACCAACCGCTTTACATAAATAAGACGAAATATAAACCTATGCACGTGCAGGCACTGCAAGCTTTCGAGGTGGGACTAAAAACGTCCCACCATGCCATGAAATACATCGAAAAGGTGGGACACTTTTAATCCCACCGTGCCTCAAAGAGTTAAAAAAAAAACTCGAGTAATCGCTGATAAAATACCGACAAAAGTGAAAAAAAGTCGATGGAGTGAATAATGGAGTGAATCGTTACCTGATTTTTCCGTGAGTCCTTTCCCCGATCGTATCAAACGCACCGATGCATTTCGCAGAACCCACTTGAACTTACGATCCTTCACGATTTCGCGATTCATTGGGCGCGTACATCGTCGAGACACGCGTGCCTAATTTTCGCTCGTCCTTCGTTGCCTTTCTTTTACTCCCGTCTCGTTTCTCTTTTCGCCCGTGCACCGTTACTTTTCTCAATCTCGTCTCGCTTTTCTTTTCGTCGGTCCGTTATCGTCGGGGATCTTTGTACGATCGATGGCTCGTCGAGTCTGCGCTGGTCGCAGGAGCGATGCGCTCCTGGAGGCGGCCGGAGGTTTACTGACACCGGCGCCTCCACCTGCTCGTAATGTAAGCCGAGTTTACCTGAGTTTATCCCGCGATGCGTCACGCGTGGAGGGGCGTAAAGGACAACACGCATCTTACGTAGCCGATAATCAGCCGCCTTCTTGCATACAGAACAAGTACAAAACGTGCTGCGCGAGTGGCCGAGCTTGCTCTCGGAATATCGAACCGCTTCGAGTAACGTACCGATGCCTCGGGGAGGGAAATTAGAGCTCGCTTGTTATTTAGATCGGGACGATAGACTGCTTTCCCACGATAAGCCTAAAGCAACCGAGCGATTGTGACAGGGCGTTTAATGCGGATGTAAGGAATAATCGTGTCCAAATATGAAGCAGACGCGTGCAACCGGTTTTTTGACATAACTTTTGTAAGCGACTGAAAAACAGTCCTGGTAATTTGGTGAATTGAAATGCAGAATGTATTATGATATGTGGATAATTGATACTTATACTATTGATACTCGATGTGTGGGTAATTGATACTTTCACGCGGTGTATGAGTAAAGAATCAAGTATCTCTAATGTTGATCGTTTCATTGCTGAGTCGTTCGTTGAGGGTATGAAGTTAATGGATGGTAAAAATGAGAGCTTATACGATGCTTATAATTCTATCTCCGCATAGTTTTTATACGATTTAAAGGACTGCTCGAACACTAGAGCCACGGTACGGTCGACGACGCGCTCGTGTAACCAAATCCCACACTTGGGAGTATCTATGACCAAACGACGATAATCGAGACCGTGAGAAGCTCTTTTACAGCAAAAGGGATAATGTTCCTTCGCATACGATGGTAAAGCACCTCGATCGGTATATCAGCAGCTATTTTACCGGCAACAGATCCGCCAGATATTCCAAGTCGCTTACCTGTCGAAGGCGAGGCTGTCCTGTCGGTAATCGCAGCGATTGCAGCCGCTGCATCTCGACGAAAGGTCGGTCTCTCGGTCGGTATCGTCGCAGTGGTCTTGATCCTTCCGATGGTCGACGACGATGCTCCACGTACGGTGGATAAGGTAGAGCAGGTAGAGCGACTTGCTCTGTCGGCAAGGCTGCGACCTTCCGTTGCCCATCCTCTTCCGTGGTTATCGGCGCGCTTTGTGAGTTTCCACTGAGTTTAAAACGCGCAAAAATTAACGGTCCGTTCACGGCAATTTGAATCGCTTCCACGCTCGGCTGTTTATGGAGAATGAAAATCCGTATTGCCCGCCGACACGAAGGTTCGTTTAGGCATTACGTACGCGCCGTGGCGAACGAGAACGCGAACCGGGGTCTGTTTAGGCGCTCAGTGGCGTGTGTATGTATACGAATATAATATAATATATGTATATATATGTATATAAATGTATATATGTGTACGTATATAAACGTATACCACAGTGAAGGAGGGTCGTGGGATTCTGGACCGTACGATTCTCGCGTGCTTCCAACCCTGACCTTCGATCACAGCCCCCCGGAGTAGCGCTTCGTACCTGCTAAACGTGTTCTCCTGCATTCGGTATGTGTTTATGGACGGTACGACGAGCATGCCCGTTTGCAATGTTACGAACAAACGAGCCTTCCCTTACGTGCTGCTTACGGTTTACAAAATCCCGATGCACTCGTGCTCGAGGCTTGCATCCTGTACGACTTTGTTGCACCACGTAACACTTCGGAATCGAATATCGCGGTCGCGGAAATTCCATTCAACAGTTCTTTGGTTTATATCTCAAACAACGCGATCTTCGAATCGAAGTCTTCGACACCGTTCATTCAGCTCGCACACGAATGTGTTTCAAGTTTGCGTCACTCTTCATACAACTCGCATACGAATACGTTTCAAGTCTGCACACGTGACTCACGATTTAATTCAAAACGTAGTCTCTAGGATTTTCGTCTTCTAGGATATTCATCTTCTAGGATTTTCTTCTAGGATCTCACACGACAATCCCTTTGTTACGCACCGACGTCCTTGGCACGATTCGTCCAGCATTCGCGGACCGCAGTCTCCGTTTTCCAAGGCTCCTTTCGGCAAAGCACAGCGCCGCATCGCCGAGCCTCCTTATCCTCGATCTCGCGATTCAGCACTTTTCGATCGAAACGTTTCGGCGGCTCCTTCCGCGCGCTGCTCGCCGCTTATCGTAATATTTCACTCCCACCCTCCTTCCCCTCGCAATTGTGTTTACACTTGCGTAATTACGGGTCGAGCCAACGACTCGAAAGTAGCGTTTACGGAGCGCGCTTCCTCGGCCGAGGAGAATTAAACCGCGGCTTGGCGACGCGACTCCATCGATCCGCCGCGAAAGGCGCGTAGTACGTCTCTATATAAATCGCACCGCCGACTTTTACGCCCGATCCTGTCGTCCAGATGTTCCACATAAACGCGAAGCCTTGCGGCCGAGACTCGAGGAGACGCACCTCGCAAACCAGTCCGAGGCGGACGGATAAACTCGGCCGCCTTCGACGAGAACCAACCAAAGACGCCTGTAAACGCCAGATTTTGGCGCGAGCCCCTCATCCTTTCCTCACGCTTGTTTTCATTTAGACGACGCAGGGTACGCTTGGAGACTCCTCGTTGGCCACTTTCGGAGGATCATCCATGTTTACACTTCGCTCGTTGATTCGTATTATGTCCTCCTACTGTATTACATCCGTATCGCGTCTCTGCGTTATATTTTCTTGTGTCACGAGGCGTGCTTCGTAGAGAGAGTCGGTTGCTGTAATTTTCATATAAGTCGTTCACGCTTCGATCGAGGTTTGATGGACGACGATGATAGCTCGAAGTGGATAAGGATTATTTCTCGAATTTTCTAGTCCTGGCATAGCTTTGTCGATGCAATTGCTGGATGTGAATTAAATGTATATAATAACTGGGAACGGTTTGCCAGCGGTTTCCGAATATATCGCAAAGGCCCGTCTCTAATTTTCCAGCAAGAAATCTCGAAATTTACGACGTCGAATTTGAAGGAAGCTCCGCAATTTCCGTATAAAAATATTCCACGAATCTAAACATCATACACGTATATACGCGTTGAGAAAAATTTTTCGAGAAAAATCCCAGCGCTCTCTCGCAACCTACGAAACCATTACGCACATTTTTTCCATGCGATACGTATACCGTAGCTCTGGTGGTTCGAAACCCACCTTAAACGGTAGATCCTAGTTCAAATAGCCTTACGCAGTCGGTGGCGAAAAAATGAATTTAAACAAAAATTACGCACACATCGCGAGATAGGACACATACGCATCTCTCCTGATTATCCCAACGCTAACGCCACCGGGATAACCGTAGCTACGGTGAAATCCATGCCGATAAGGGCTCGCCTTTCGCCCCGCAGTCGCAGTCGACGGGTGTTACGCCGCAATCTCCCATCGTACGTTGCCATTAGCGTCATTAGCCTCGCCGCGTCTCGAGAATTCCCACAGTCATTCACCTACTCGGACGTAGGCAGGCCTGTCTTTCGAAACGCATCCTGCCACCGCGCAACCCCCTTTCGGCCCTCTTAGCCAAGCCAGAAACGAAAAACCATATCCTTGTTAAGGTAACGGAACCGGACGATTATTTCGAGTGACTCGCGTCACGTGTCGAGCATCTCCCCGCCTTCTCCGCGAGGCGAGGTATCCCTCGTTGAAGAAACACGGAAAGACGCGAAAGAAGAAAAAGAACCTCGCGGATTTGTTAACGCGAGAGAAAGTCCATATCCGATGTATCGACGCGTAAGGTTGGGCAACGATACGGAATAAGAGGCGATGCCCGCGACGGATAGCCGCTCCGCAGGATGATAATTAACACTCGGAGTACCCTCGTAACTCCCAGCCCCCCCCCCCCCTCCTACTCTCTCGGCCTCTTACAAGATGTGAATTATACTCTCGGTGAAATTAATGGAGCGGTTAATGTTTACGTCGTGGCCCATTCAGAGCTCTTACTCGCTCCGGGGTAACGAGATCGACGGGTTTAAAAAGTTAAGCTCGCGCGCGATGCGGGAAGATCGAGGATGAGAAGTGCCCTTTTTTTGAGCGCCTTGTGGATTGAGTTATGCTATGTCTGTGAATTATGTAACTTGCGGGGGATTTGGGTGGATATTTTAGGTTGGGTGCTGTTGATCGTTGTGGATGTTGTTGTAGTTAAGTCATCTTGTGGGAAAGTAGGATTATTTGGTGTAATGTTGATTTATTAACGTGTGACCTGAGGGTTGCGTGGAAGTATATAATGTTAACGATTATCGATGGATCTTAGTTTATCGCGAAATGTGATTTGACTTGGGAGATTGTTATTAAGTGTTCGTCGGTGATCTTGGTAATAATCGAGGATAACGAGTTTTTTTTTAACGAATATCGAATATTACTATTATTTGTCTGAATATTATTATTACTTTTCACAAAATATTATTCCGTGTCGAATTAATTGTATTTGCTGTTAAATATGTTGCGGTAAAATCGTTGTTAAATACTCTTCTTTAGGGAGATAATGAAAGGTATACGAGAGCATTACCGTCGATATCGATCAAACGCCAAGGACGTGTATCTTCGACTCGACGACCGCATAGTTTAAATATGAATGATGAACGACCGGTCTCGTCGAACAGGTGTTAAAATCGGGTGCGAGGTGAGTCACGGTGGCGGCGGGTCGTGTGTTAAAGCCTCCGCGGAGAGACGCGGACGATCGTTCTCGGAAAACCCAGTGCTCTACTGAGACGTGAAAAACTAGGAAGACCGTTATTACGGCTGCGGAGCGAGCGCTGGTTTTGTTCCACCGCATTTTTCCCCTCGTCGTCTAAGAAACCGCGGACAAAACCGCCGATATTTGGGACACAACGTTCTCCGCTCAAAGTTACCGGTTCTTCATCCATTCGATTGCTCGAACAGTCGCTCCTGATTCGCTGTTTAACCATTCACACTCACAAATCCTCACCGCGACAAAATTCGCGGGATTCTAATCGAATCCTCCTTAGATTAACACCAGAACTGCCAAACCAGTCGCGAATAACTGGTCGTTTGGAAAAATCGCGCGACTCGAACTTCTGAGATTTCACGCGATCTTAATTATAGCCCGTAAACACATCGACTTTTCCTCTTTCGCTTCTTATTTCTCCTAAATACACCCTAAGCCGCGTTCAGCAAGTGGCAGGTAGCTCTGGCGTTAAACCGCGAGTCAATCCATTTACCATCCAAGCGTAGGATCCTCACAAATGGCGATAGTCCCTGGCGTTAAACTCGAATTTCCAGTATTTACCCGCAGCAGCGAGCGGTACGTGCTCTGGAAAGTCGAGGCACGGAGCAAATTTAAACGAGTCGAACGGTATCGCGTACGTTCCTATCCTCTTTCACTTTATTCCTCGCGCATCTCCCCTGGATGATCCTCCTTCGATCCACGATCGATTCACGAGCAGTGCTTCGCCACGAATTCCCCGGGAGAGCCTCCACGAGTCTCAAGAACGAGCACCATTTTCGAAGTTTCACTTTCCTCCTCCTCGAAGCCTCGCTCCTTGGATTCGTCCACCAAAAATCACCGAGCGAATCGAAAACTGGGAGCTACTTCTAACCACGACTTGGACGGATCCCTGGGCGCGAAATTCCTCCTGGTTCGACGAGTCCTTCCTCGCGCAGAGGGAAAAAAGCCGCGTGTACGAGAGCCTCGAGAGGCATTCACCGGGCGGGTTTCAAGAGCCGACTGCCAACCCGCGAATGCCCCGAGGTGCACGTGTGCGCATCGCCTCTCCCTGCCGCCTCTCCAGCGAGACTTCTTCTTATCCCTCATCCCGCCTCGCGGTTGGCTCCGATCGCGAAGTACCCCGCGACTGTGGGTCAACCCACGACCCACGTCGCCCTGGTGCACCGCGCCGGAGACCGGCGAGAACCTCGGACGTTGTTGTCGAAATATGCCGTTTATTCGGCCCACGCGATCTTTGGATTAGCGCGATGTTTCGACCACTTTGCAGGGTCTTTTTTGAGCTGTAGGAAAATGTATGCGCACGGTGGAGTCGATTGTGAAGACAGAAGGAGTTGATTTGGTTATCAGTTGTTTTAGATGTAAGTCGTTGCAAGCAATATTTTTATGTTTGTGTCGTGGTTAAATATGAATTCTTATAAGCGGTATTTTAGGGGAAGAAGTAGTTATTATTCGGTGGTTAAATGGTATGGTATGTAACCAGCGATGTTACGTCTTGTGGAGGAGGGTTGTTATCCTCAAGACTGCTCCACGGTGTCCCTCCGCTCTTCTTACCCTAATTTCGCTATTGGCGGAGTTCCTCGAGTCTGCGACGTGATAAGAATATACCGTGGAAAATCTCGGTTGATGAACTTAATTCGTTCCGCAGAACTGTCGGTAGACCGAGGTTGCGCTGCAGTTCCTTTCGCGAAAGAGGACGGTTAAAGGAATGCTGTTTTCAGTAAACTGCATACTATATGGATTGAAGTTTTCAGTTTATCGATGAAGGTATTGAGAATAATGTTGTTCCATACGTAATGTACTGCGAATATTTTTACGTATTTTTTTCGTAGCGTAGAGGCAGATTTGTACGGATTAATCTAATTATTATAGGTATCGTAAGAAGAAGAAGTTCTCGTAAGAAAATTAAATTTTGAAGGAAAATAATCTAGAGGTACTCGATAAGTAGGAAGCAGATTATACGGATGATGCCAAATGGCATCGTTTGGCTGAAAAGGGTTAATGGATTTCTGCTTTTTGTAGGATGCGCGCGCAATCTTAAGCATATGTGTGCGCTTATGTATAGTTAACGTTATTCGCAGCGACGTGCATCTCGGCGCATGCGCAGAACGAAATAGCGTATTCATTTCGTACATGGGAAACGAGTACGTCTTATACGAAAAATGTCAAAATCCAGCAAAAAAAAAAAAGACTTAGGCGCAGAAGTTTACGGGCACCGTGCCTCGATAATGTTAGTCGACAGCGTGCATTGAAATACGGAGAAGGTATTCTTCGTTCCGAGGAATAATGAGCGTCAGTGTTCTGTCGCGCAACGTGTAATTCGATCGAATCCCCGTGATACACCGAGGAAGCGGTTCAATTACTGAAATGGGTATTATCGCGGTGTACAGATGTTCCTCGTGGCAGGAGGTAATTATGGCGTTTGAGTTTTACGTATCGTCGATCGGTTCGCCGTTGTAATCGCTTAATGAGCCGAACAAAGCGGATTCGATACCGTTTGCGCCATGTGATTCGGGATAATCAAAGTGTCGTGCGCTTCGAGAGCACGACGATGAATTTCAATCCCGTCATCCAACCTCTGGCTTCGCTCGGAATCACTTGAAAATGTAGAATACGCCGCATAAACGCTTTTCTTTACGCCGCTCATTTTTGCGGGATTTCTTTTATTTATTTACTTTATACACTTATTTTATCCTTAAAGGAAGTAGACCGTGCAAAAAAGGCGTCTTTTTCTTTTATTCTCTCATCTCAAAATAGTGCAAAAAAGAACCGTGTAAAAAAACAATTAGGACTGATATATTTATCGAACTTTTATATTACTTCGATCGATACATACTTATATATTTATGGAACTTGTATCCTTCGTGTTGCTCTTGCGCATGCGCAGTAAGATACTTCGTGTTTCTTCGGGACATTATCAAAAAAGCAAAAGGTAAATCTGGGATTATTATCGGTCCAGATTCGTCTAGAAGTCCTACGCAGGATCCTAGAAGTAAAAGTACGTGTATATATAGAAGTCTACGGAGGCGTCCCGTTTTTTCCGCGTCGGATTCGCGAGCTACTCGAGGACGATGGACTTTCCTTCGTGATTTACCGAGGCCGCGACGATCAGCGGCGCGAGCGAAGCTGAAATTCCAGGCAAGCCCACTCGGTAAAACATCCGGCGGACATCAATAACGCTCGATGCAAACTGCACGCTCTATTCGCTGTTAATCTGCATTCGCACGGGTTCGTTCAACCTATCCGGGTCGAGAAACGTAGATTCGGTCGAGACCAAAATTGGGATCAAACACGGGTCATGGATACTTTCAGATCTCCGAGGAAAGTCTGATCCCTAATCCGTATAATTAAGTTCACGAGTCTGTTCCTTAATCCGTATAATTAAGCTGTCCGCAACAAGTACGTCTATCTGTCAAAAAGAAATGATTTTTTTGTACTAAATAATAGATACAGCTGGCGATTTTTTTTACATTAAGACGACTCAAAATATTTCATAAAGGAATCTAGTTTTTTCTTTGTGACTAACAAAGGTAATAATCAAATAACAGATTAACCGGTAAAAACCTCGTACATTTTCTCAGAAGCTGATTTTTGCTGCGTGGATTTTTTCCTGTCGATAAACATGTAGCGTTCGAGATATTTTTTATTGTGCAAGTGTCGTCACGCAAAACTCGAGAACATCGGATAATTCAGGACGTTCTTTCCGTCTCTCCTGGAGGTGCAGTTTATTTTTCGTACATCATACTTTACTCTCGAGCCTTCCTTCGCCTCGTTTGGCCGCACGAAATTGAAAATTGTTTCCCCGGAACAGCGAGTATCCTGCTGACTCTTTATTCCCGCCTTGGCCACCCAGAGATCGAGATCCCTTGCACGAAAGACTTCTCGTCGCGAGATTTCCCCCTAGCCATTAAACACGCGAACTGGAAGATCTTCCAGACGGTGGAACTCTCCTCGTGGCTCTTTCATTCTTCTTTATTTCGTCCGGTGCTTTTCGCTCGCCTGATAAATCCGTTAGTCCGCCTCACATTTTACTGCGATTTCATAATGAAAGGTAATCAAGTACCGCTGCGGGCAGATTCTGCGGGAAGTGCGATTTCCATGTCTGAAAATAGGTCTCCGATGGGAGAGGATCCTAGACTTTCATGATCGACGAGGCAAATTCAAGAGAGAGGGAGATTGATTTTGCCTTTCGGACGTATTTCGCTCCAATGCTTATCGTCGTTTTGAAAAATGAAACCGTGTATTTATTGCGTAGACAGTACGATTTCCATATTTTAAAATAGGTTTCTGATAGAAGAAGATCCTAGGACTTTCATGATCGACGAGGCAAATTCAAGAGAGAGGGAGATTGATTATTCCTTTCAAACCTATTTCGCTGTAATGCCTACCGCCATTTTGAAAAATGAAACCGTTCATTTATCGCGTAGGCGATGTGATTTCCATATCTCAAAATAGGTTTCCGATAGAAGAAGATCTCAGGACTTTCATGATCGACGAGGAAAATCCAATAGATTTTTCCTTTCAAACGTATTTCGCGCCAAGGCTTACCGCCATTTCGAAAAATATAACCATCCATCGATCGCGCGGGAAGTGCGATTTCCACGCCTGAAAATAGGTCTCCGATGAAGAAGATCCTGGACTTTCATGTTCAACGAAGCAAATCCAAGAGAGAGAGAGAGAGAGAGAGAGGGAGATTGATTTTGCCTTAGGAAGGCATTGCGCGCTTATATCTTGCCGGTGTTTTGAGAAATGGAACCGTTAATTTCCATTAATCCATTTAATGGCTGTGCTAAGATGATGGAGGATATAGCGGTATTGCACTTCTCTCCCTTCCCTCCGCGAAGGAGACCGCGCGCTTCGCGCAAATTGCGTCCGATCCGAGAAATTAATTCTACGCCGTTTATTTTCATTTATTTCGTCCGTCGGGAAGTCGGTCTCTCGAGACTTTCTACGAGATCCATCGAGAGATCCTTCTCGGGGTTTCTAGCGATATTTTTCAGCCTCGAGTCGTATATCGAATAACCATATTTCGATGGATATTCGTCCTGGAAGATCACGGAGCTCCGTGGAATCGTTCAGAGAGTAATCTCGTACAATTTTGCTCGTCTCATTCCCCTTTGAATAACAGCTTTGGGCATGAAATGCTCGACCACTGCCCATTAGCAGGTTAAACGTGAGGGAGCCGTGGATATGCAGCGGGCAGTACTGCGCCGCGTAAAAACTAGGAATCGTTAAAGTCGCTCCAAAGCAGAATTCTGCGCATCCTTTGCAGGAAGTCGTTAATCCCGCGCCTTTGGCCAAAGTGCATTACCACGAGGAGTACAATCCGAATGCAGCACACCCCCGTTGCCTTAAAGTCACGGTTGAACTTGGAGAAGAACGAATAGGAAGCAAGCGGTGTAAATCAGGCTTTGATGATTCTCTAGGTTTTTTTTTGTAAATCAGTATCGTTATTTAACGCGTTCCTCGCCAAATTTTCTTACGGATAAAACATACGAGGAATGCATACAAATTTGATACTGGTTTACACACGAGCAAACCGCGCGAGATCGAGTTTTCTCGCCAAACTGGATTCCAAGCAAAATATCGAAATAAAAATAATTCCTTAAACCATCGTTCGCGATAGTACGAGTAAATAATGTGCAATCCACTTTCTCGCTTTTGATCCAAAATTGATTTCGATCCGTGCAATTAAATAAGGATTAACCGAGGATTTGATCCATGAAATTAAATAAGAATTTGACGAGCTACCTTGCACAACTGCCACGAACAAGAAAACTGGGTGCAATCGGCCTCTCCTCGGGTCAACCTCTCGATTGACCTCGGACATAAACAGGTACTAATAGCCTGCGTAAATCCCATAGCGGGCCCGACTGGTTTAGGCTTTAGCGCCGTCCCTTTCCTCGCAGAACCGGAGTCGACAAATTGGAGGCCAGGCCAGGGGCTGGGAATGTGCGAGGCCAGGATCTCGCGCGTGAAAACCAGGAAAAGCCGTGACGAAAATGGATTAGCTATGCGCTTGACCCGAGATAAGTATTTGCACTCGTATATCACTCCTTGAGAGAGAGAGAGAGAGAGAGAGAAGAGTGGAAGGCGCTTCCGGGTGCTCGTGCAACGCCGGGAACAAGGAAGCGTCTGGAAGAATATGGTAATGAAGATAAGATCTGGTTTCATAATAATTATCGCGCCTCGCGCAGGACCTTGGCGCTGTTGTGCCCTTAAACCGGCATCTCGATTAAACTCGATAAAGTGCTTTTTAGCGCTCTCATCGCTGGAGCCGTGTTAAAATATTATTCATATTTATATTTTTTACGTTATTTATTATATTTATATTTTACATTATATTTCTATGATGTTTTTTATATTTAAGATGCATTATTTATATTTTTACGTTGTTCTCCCACGTTAAGATATTATTTACATTTATATTTTTTATATGTATAAATTATTATTTATATTTTTCCCCCTTTTTTGCGTTGTTCTTCCTTGAAGCTGCGTTCTTGATTTAATTGGCAGTTTAGATTTCAGCTCGCATTCGTGTTCGATGTAATCGTATCTTTCGAAGCTTGATAGGAAAAGCGTAAGGTGTTCGAAAGCTCCGTTAAAGCCTTGGCGCTACGTTTCGAATAATAGACGGCGCGCAAGGTTGGTCGCAAATTTACCGTGGTATTTTCTACTCGACTAAGTTTGAAAGCGAGATACGCGCGTAAGAAGATGCGAAGGAAGAGGAAGGAGGATGGTGTATACCTTTCTAATGCGTGTAATGTGTATTCTTCGCTAAGTATATGTATATATATATAGGGTGTCCCAAAGTACAAGCAAGATTTAAAGATTTCAATAAAAGCGCGCGTAGGTGTCAGCAAGACCGTGGAGGGTGTTTACTCGAGATGCTATTCCATACATAATCTTATATTTTTTATCAATCAAAATAAGATCTACAATTTTTTTCTTCGTAAAAAGTTTTAATCGTAAACCTATGTTTTCTATCGAAATTACTTTTTGGAGTACTCCACACGTACATATATCCCAAGCGAAAAATTTACAGAAAACACGGGTTTATGATTAAAAATTGTACACTTTTATTTTATTATATATCTTACCACGCTTCGTGTGCCAATCCGGCCTTCGATCTCTCTTCCAATATCGCGTACGCGTGTATCAGCTCTCTCAATAGCCACCACGCATGCATCCCGGATCTTTCGATTTCGCGAGAAATAACTTTCATTTTCTTACGCGATACGCCGAACGAAGTTCATCGCGGGTATCCAACATGATTTCCTAGTTGATTAAGTTCGAAAGCGAGGCGCGAGTTGCACAATCGATCGATCGCCCCCGGTTCCTGGCGTCTGGGGAACATTCCTTCCGGCCGGATGGCGAGCACTTCGAGAGGACGGCCCATTGGATGCTTAATAGGACGAGGCGAGGAGCTTTCTTCTTAATACGCGAGGAAAACTCCTCAACGATCCCGTAGACGAGCAAAGGTTTTTTCGTATCTCCTTCCAAACTGCGGAGAGCGACTTTTACCGGCGTGCCAGCAAAAGTGCAGCTCGTCGTGCGATCTGCTTAGCTAAGATCCTTTGGAAAACAGAGGTTACAACTGGATATTATGGCCCGCTGTAGAAAGTCATCCGAGTTTCCAGCGACACGCACAAAAGATGGAGCATTGGATACTCCATTGCGGCGGGATATCCTACCTATCGGTGGATAAAAGAACTATCCTTTCTCGCCAGCCAGTGACCTTTTACGTAATGAAATATTACATGTCATCCGATACGCGCAAGCCACACTCGCCGGTTGAGAAACAAAGTTCATAAAAGTAACGATGCATCGTGAAAGTCGTTTCCAATCGCCAGCCTCGCCGTTTGATTGAATTAACTGCGAGCTGGGCAGGCGTAATCGATTATTTCACGGACGAAAGTGAGGGAAATATCTCGATTGATCGACCACGTCGAGGAGATCTTGCGACGCGATGCCTATATTCTTCATTCGGGCTTGCATATCTATGTATATTCATCGTTTACCCCATTATCGTAAAAAAAAGAAAAGAAAATCCTAGTCAGAAGTAAAAAGTAGTTTAGACTCGAATCATTACACGAGATAATTCGATTATTAAATCTACATATCTACGTATATTCTACGTATCTACATGTATACATATCTTCGTTTACACTCGAATCATTACATGGGATAATTCGATTATTAAATCAGAGCTCGCTCGGAAAATTTCGATTTCATTTATAGCTTAGCAATAATAAACCTGATAGGCCGAAGAAGTTCGAAACCAAATCCGCTCTCCCTACTCAATGGTCCTGTTCAGGAATTTTCCTTTCCCCTCAACACGGTCAGATCGCTTATTCCTATCTCAGGTAAACAGCGCGGCTTGCAAACCTTCCACGCCACAATTATAAACACCGCTGCTCGGAGAAGCAGCAGCACCGAGCCAGAGTGACTTTCCATCCTCCTCGGATCCCTCTTGCTCAAATCGATACTTAGGTAATCATCGAGGAAAGCGTTTGTTTTTTTTCTGGCCCGGCGGAAAAGGGAATGCGGTAGAAAATGCAAACCTCAGGTTAATTCCGCGGCACGGGATGGATCCCAGTACGGCAATTCCAGTGGGTCAGATTCACGCTTGACCTGGGCCGAACGGATACTTGTAACCGTGTATCAGGCGGCAGGAGCGCCGCTCCTTCCGGATGCTTGTGCAACCTCGGGAACAGGGAAGCAAAATGAAAGAAATGATAATTATTGGACTCTGACGAAAGTAATGGTCGGTGCGCGAGGAAGAGCACTGGACCGCGGGGCGAACAAAGCGGGATTTATTTTTGAGCCATTAAGGGGATCGCGAGGCGGATCGAGGTGCTGAAAAAAGGTGTGCAAGAAGAGGAGTCGAAATTCCTGGGATGGAAGTATCGCGAACTCATCGAGCGGTTTTCTTTAATCGCGGTTTCAATCGATTGCTCGGACCGCGTGGCATTCCGAGGAAGAGGCGATTCGTGGGTGTAACGAATGAGGGATCGATCCTTAATTTCTTTGGGATAAGATACAAACATCGAGTATCGAGAAGAAGTTTGGAATGTTTGATAAAAGGAGATGTAGATAATTTGATGATAAAAAGAAAATTACCGATCGGAAGAAATCGATCGTTGGAGGTAAATTATAGTTTATTAATTAATTTATAATTAACGACAAATGAATATTTTGTTGCGGAATTATAATTATCATTTCTTCTTTATACACAACGAATGTTAGAGTTCCCAATAGATTAATACTATTCCAGTGATTTCTTTGAAAAATCGTAGAACTTTGAGGCGCGCTCACTTCTGAGATTTTTCTTGATTTTCTCGCAGCGTACGGATCGATAAATTGATCCATCGACATTTTTCCTTCCTCCTCTTTTACTTTAAGGATATATTGAGCACATTTTAATCTGTCTCGAAATTGACTGGTAGGAACAGTGTTAATAAATACTTCCGATTTTACTTCGATCGCGATCGACAAACAGGATACCAATTAATTCGTAGGACAAACATATCCTTACGTCATCGGGAACAACGATGCGGTGCAGTGACCAGAATTTAATATCGTACGCGCGAGATCTTACGTAAAATAGAGACATAATTCCGTGAGAATGGCAGACGATCGAAAAAGGAACGCAAAGCACACATAATACCTGTAATACTCGTGCGACCGTGGTTTAGCATCGCGATAGCTCTGCGGCCAGTGCAAGAGATCGTGGCTCCGGATTACGTAAGTTCCTCGCCAAGGAAGGACGGAGAGAAACGAGGCGGTCCTCCGCGAGAAAGCATGTCAACGTGGCGACCCGTACAGCCATTTTTTTCGGCCACCTCGTTTTCCTCCATTCTCTCGCATTCCCCAAATTCGGGACTCCTTACATTGGCATTGTGCACGGCTCGTGGCTGGAATTCGAAAATCGAGAACAATTCGATGCGAGAGCCGCGGTGGTGTGGCGGATAGCGGGTCGGATTTCCACGCGGAAGATCCCGGGTTCGAATCCCGTTCATCGCCTCTGGTTTTTCCGTGTGACACGTATACCGTAGCTCTGGTGGTTGGAAAGCTACCTTAAATAGTAGGACCTAGACTAAATGAACATAACAGTCAGCGCCATAAATGAATCAAGGAAGGAAAGAAAGAATACTCGTGTACCAATCGCCTTTGGAGGATTTTCCATGTGATATGTATGTACCGTAACTCTGATGGTTTGGACTCCATCTTGAAACAGTAGGTTCTAGACTAAATGACCTTAGCAGTCAGCGCCATAAATGAATCAAAGAAGAAAAGAAGGAATACTCGTGTACCAATCACCTTTGGAGGATTTTCCATGTTCCAAATTATCTAATGGTTTGGACTCCACTTTAAACAGTAGGTTCTGGACTAAATGACCCTAGCAGTGTCCAAAACGAATAAAAAAGAGGAAAAGAAAATTCGACGCGAAGAAACAGGCCCTCCCTTCCCAGCAACCGCTTCGAATAGTCCCGACACGCATTCTTTCGGCTAATCCCAGGAAAGGAGCCTGTAATCCGACAAAGCGACAAGCCTCCGCGTCCTGCCAGGCCGCCAGCGGCTAATTAAACGGAAATAAAAAGTCGGCGAGACAGGATCACCGTTAAGTGGAACAAGGTGTCGCTCCGTATCGGTCGCCGAGTGACCCACAAATTTCGCGTCTCGATCGAAACTCGTTGAAAAAGATCTAACGGGCTGGAGTGTCTTATTAGAATCGGTAACCAGTATATTTGCAATTTAGATCGCCGACAATAACGGCTGGAAGTCGAGGACTTGGCGCGGTCAACGCGAAACGGGAATTCCGAGGGTAACGCACACCTTTCTGGCACATCCACGAAGCTCATTTCAAAGGACAGCGCTCGATGTCTGGGGGAAAAAACTATCAAGCGCCAAAGCGAATAGCTCGGAATCTCAGAATATCTAGAATTTCTTATCTTATCTCAAGCGAATTTCTTTCTGCCTAACGCGAAAGAAATAAGCCGAAACTAACGATGGGGGAACGTGGCAATAAATTATGCATCTCTGACACACTTCGTGCGCATTACCGGCATATTTCACGCATACTTTCCTCGTATAAGCGCGTCAAATTTAGCGGTCTTGGGAGGGAACGAAGCTTAGACGCGAAGGAATAAGTGTGTAGGCGCGCTTCAAAATCCACGAGGAATCGTGTCGCGCACTCGATACTCCATACAAAGGGGGTATTTAATTTAACGGTCAAGGAGGAAAACGGTTATTGGATCTGCGTACGGTTGAATCTCACGAGACTCCTGTTGCTCCTTCCTTCCGCCTTGTTTTTCGCAGGACGAGCGCAGGAAGGATATCATTATTGAGGAAACTAGGGCCCCCCTTCGCGAGGTGGAAATATCGCGAGCACCGTCGGAAGCGCGCGATAAAACACGTTTCCACGGTATGCGAGGAGAGGCGCAATTACGCCTGTCCACGGTTAAGGTCGTTGAAGAGCAGAGAGGAAAAAAAAAGGCGAGCAGCCCTGGTCGGTCCAGTTTTACGGCGTTAGATCGGCTCACGAGTGCATCTCGAACGCGATGGCCGACGGCCTACGCCCGTCTTACATGGTATTATATACCGTTACATTATTTATACGCCGGTATATATTTTGCCTACACACCGCACCGACGCTCTCCTGCATAGCCGCCTTCCTTCTATTCTCCGCGCGCTTACGTACTAAACCTCGCTCCCGCCTTTTGCGCCTCTGCCAAGCCTTTCCTCGCGCTTTTGACACTCCCGATTATCCTTTCTTCGGCACACTTTCCGGCTCTTCGATCCTCCGACGCGTTCTTTGCGCCTCTGGCAGAGGATTTACCAAACTCCTTCCGCGATGCAACGGCTGGCAAACGCGGGGATTTTAATTGTAGAGCTGCCAGCCACTTTCTGGGCATATTTAGGACACCGCGTACATCTTTAAGAAAAAGGGGAGAGCAAAGGGAAATTTTGGTAAATCAAAATGATGATCTGTATACTGCATGGAAATCATGGGAAATCTGAAAAAAGACATCGTTATAAAGTACTACGATTTTTTAAAGAAAGGACTGAGTATTCATTTTGACTAGTTTGGTAGTTCTAGTGTTAATGGAACCCTTAGCTTATTTTTTAGGTTGGGTACTTCTTACTGGTGCAAATTAGAAAAAGGATGTTATTGAAGTGTATTATTTATTTAGTAATTTTTAAATATATAATTATGGTACGATATGAACATACAGATGTGAATAAATAGAGCGCTTAACGAGCTTGACGATCTTGAGTCCTGGAATTGTACGTAACAGCCGCAGCGAACGGTATACGTTACGTTATGCAACGCGTGGATACTGCATGAGATAAATCCACGACAGAATTTGTTTATTAAAATCGATGTGCGGTAAGAAATGTGCGCGATATTGGCGTGGTTTCGTCGGTCTTCCGTAGCATCGTCTTCAATGGAGTTCTCACCGATTGAGGGAATTAAGTTTTCCCAGCGTCTAACAGGGCGCACGGTTAGGGCCATTAGAGGCGCGCGGCGTCTGCTTTACGGGCGTATCACGGCTCATTAGGCGCCTTTGAGCGGGCCGCCGTTTAATTAAAGCGACCCACTTTACCGACGTGCGCCTCTGCTTAATTGCTCAGCGCGCGCGCCGCCACAAACTGTTAGCGTGGGCGATCGTCGAGGGGAGGGCCTTGCTTCGGACGACGATGGAGAATTATCCGGTTGAAGACAAAACGCGTTAATGGCGCGTGATTGTTTCGACGCGGACTCTTGATAATGGCGACGTTTGGAAACAATGTAATGAGATTGGAGATTCCAGTTATAGGCTTATGGAAAAAATCCGCCCCCTGTCATTTGTACTATCGTCTTTTAATGACCGTAAGAAAGGTGCATTACAATAAGACAGGTACGTATGTTTAAAGACATTAACATATATGTTACGTTTTATTGATACCCAAATTACATAACTTTAGTGTACAGTAATTCCAGATCTTTTAAATATCGCACAATTAATTCCACAAATGTCGCTAATGCATTATTTCACCGTGACAAATTGCCCTTGTATTATACGAAGTGAAATTTGATGTATCATCGGATTTCTAGTTGGTATTCAGAATTGTAATGTAAATGGCTTAATTATGGCAAGTGTTATCATACCTTAGTCTTAGATAGAGACGACAAGCGTGCAATGCAGGCACGCAGCTCTTCCATCCTATGCACACTCTAACTCTACTAGTTCAATATACACCTTAAACAATAAATCCTACGCCAAATAACCTTAACAATCGGTGCCGAAAATTAGTAAAAAAGAGTGAGTCTATCCACTCTGTCTGAAATGATTCCCCGCCATCGCTTCGAGGTTCCCGCCACTGGCGCCAGATGGCGACCTGCACCGCGCGCGCGTGTGCTTAGTTGTGTGCGTGCATTCGGTATCGTGCCGTTCAGCTGACGGATAGCGTGCGGCTGTATGTGGCCAAGATGGCGTCCGCGGAACAGGTCGGTCTCAACAAAACCTGGGAATTATCCCTCTACGAGCTGCATCGGACGCCGCAGGACGCGATAACGGATAATACCGAGATCGCGGTTAGCCCGCGGAGTTTGCACAGCGAGCTCATGTGCCCGATATGCCTGGACATGCTCAAAAAGACGATGACCACCAAGGAATGCCTCCACCGCTTCTGTTCCGATTGTATCATTACGGCACTTCGTAGCGGGAACAAGGTAGGAAATTCGCTGTTGGGCCACGACGAGAATATCGTGATACTAATGCGATCGTGCTCGGCTGCTACGTCGTCCTTGGAAGCCCTAAGCGCCCCGTTTTCGCGGCGCAACGTGCCAGCTGACTGTTTGTTTTTCGGGCGCGTGTCCGTCGTTTGACAACTCACGAACACGATCTAAATATACGACACTGGAATGGGGAATCGTGGGTAGACTTTGGTGGATCCTACGATCGGGTGTTATTTGTTGGAAGTACACCTGCTTCGTGATTTCACGATGGGTCTCTTTTTCGCGCATTTTTTATGCTGCTTGTGAGACGGTGTATTTCGGGCTCGTTGTAATGTTACCTTCGATCGTCGTTATTGCTGATGCTGATTATGAATTGGTTGCGTGTATAATGTATGGATGTTATATTCTATGCGAACTTGTGTGTCGGGTAAATGATTTTTGCTCTTCTCCGTGACTTGTGTATTGCAATTTATTGATGTAATGTGATATATGTAAATTAATATCTGTGTTTCGAGTGTTAGTGAATTCTGACCTACTCCTCGCAGGAATGTCCAACGTGTAGAAAGAAACTGGTGTCCAAACGTTCCCTCAGGCCAGATCCTAACTTCGATTTATTAATATCGAAGATATATCCGAGTCGGGATGAATACGAAGCGCATCAAGAAAGGGTCTTGGCCAAGTTGAACAAATCGCACTCGCAAGCCGCTTTAGTGAATTCTATCACGGAAGGTATCAAACTACAGAGTCAGAATCGGCCTCAGCGGTCGAGGAAAAATGCCAACGAGTCGGAGAATGCGAGTAATGCTACTTCCTACAACAATACTCCGAACGTCAGTGCTCCGACGACGCCAAATCCAACCGCAAACGCGAATCAGAGTGATTCTTCTCAGAGTGCCACGGGGCCTTTAAACAGTAGTAGCGGCGTCAATGCCAATAATTCCCAGAACTCTAATAATACCGTATCCCAACCTGCGAGCAGTCCAGCCGTCTCTGGTGAGATTATATTTTCAACTTACTAAGATTTAATATATGCCAGCTCATCTGCACATCTCAAGACTCAACGTACATGTATAAACTTTCAGGTACGACATCTCGGAACTCTACGACGCCTTCCCCAAACCCAGCAAATCAGATCCCTAAACCCCCAAAGCGACAAAAAAGTCTACAGAACTCGGAGAACGATTCTTCCAGCGCGGAAGCAGAAACAGGCGGTGGCGATTCCATGGTCGATACAGAAGGAGAAGGTCCCAGCGAGCCGTTAATGCTCAATGAAATCGAGCTGGTTTTTAAACCGCATCCCACGGAGATGGCCGGCGATAACTCCCTTATAAAAGCTTTAAAAGAGAATAGTATTCGGTACATCAAGACAACCGCAAATGCGACAGGTAAGCCTTTCTCAGTAAACAGATAAACAGCAGCATCAATGATCGATGCCAAAATTGATTCGGACACACAAACCTAACTCGCTCAATGCCAATAGCTTATTCATAAACTCAACCTTGACAAGTCCACGCTATAAGCGATCACAAACGCTCTCTTCCTTTCACTCCTTCCCCCCTCACCCTTGCAAGAACAAACAAACTCATCGTACAATCCATTCTTCCTAACAAAGAAACAACGATCGAGACGATAACGAGTTACACTTTATTTTCCAGTCGATCACCTGAGCAAATATCTGGCGATGCGACTGACGTTAGACCTGGACACGGAATTATCGGAGTCGGATAGGTTATTGAATTTCTGCATTTACATAGCGCCATCGCCGGGTCAGCTGGTCGTACTGAGCGGCTCCCAGACGTTGCGCCAGGTAAACGACAAATTCTGGCGGGTCAATCGACCACTGGAAATGTATTACTCATGGAAGAAGACCTAGGGAAGGCCTCGAAAGTATCAATCGGACGGGAGTTAGTCCTATCCCGCTCCCATGGAGAAAAAGATTCGTACTACGTCGAGTAGAGGAAGAGAGGGAGAGAGAGAGAAAGAGAGAGAAGGAAAAAAAAAGAGAAGGGGCTCGGGGCCACGAGGGCGATCTCTCGACCGTCTTGCTTTGCCCCGGCAACACTTGACGGGCTCCGAAGGTAGTCAATTTACGAAGCGTGACTTCTTCGTAATCGCTGAGAGCGGTGCAGGTTTAACGTTTAGAGATAGTTGCCCGTAAGGCCGGGTCTCGTCGTGGCAACTAATTCTAATACTGGCCGAGCTGGGTCCTACCCTTACAGCCAAAACTGCCATTCACCAGCATTGCATTGAGAGCTGGGCGACGAATTTGAACGAGCGAATCGACGAGTTGCTGGAGAAAGGGGGGGGAAAAAGGAAAAGAAAAAAAAACTGTGAATACCGTTTTATATCGTTATTGCCGTAGGATTTACCGAACACACGACGTCTTTCCTTCCTTTTTGTTCTTTTTTTTTCCACCGGTATAAGTTACTCCGATGCGCCCAGTGTAAACATATATATGTATACATGTATGTATATTTCCATAACTCAGTGGTCTTAATGTTTAACGAAATAACTTATTTATATAAGCCCTGAATTCACCGTGGACCATCCTGTATAGTTTCCTGGGAGAATAAACCGATGTATATAAGGTAAATGATATCGGCCGTGCTTGAGAGTAAACGAACCCTGACCGATCCTCTTATCTTGTATCGCGGATGCACTCCAGAGGCGCGGCGACTCGATATCCCGGGAAAATCCGATGGCTTCCCCAGCGAATATTCGTCCATCGAGAGGGATCGTCCGCGTATTAATAATGGAGGAGCTACGGGAGAAATCTAATTCCGCCTTTCGTTAAACTTACATGAAAAGCGTCTTCGGCGCGGTGTACGAAATAATCGATAAGCGAGGCCACCCTATCCCGCGCCCTCTTCCAATTCCAGTGAACCGAAAACAATGCGGATACACCAGCTTTGATAATGCCACCCTCTCTCGGTAAACGACCAGCCGAATCGAGCTTTCTCCTCCAGGATATTTAATACGCCAGGATCCCATTAGGACGAGGGAAAGGTAAGCCAATATCCGCTTTATTTTTTGCGGAAATATATACAATCCGCTCTTTTCTCCTCGCAGTCCTCCTCACGAGTCCATCGAAGTTACTCGATTATCGCAGATAAATACGCGAAATAAGTTCGAATATATTTCTGTTCATAAATCCCTGAATTTTTTATCGATGATGCATCGATAATTTGTATTAAAGTGCACTGCTTATTTATGTACGTGGAAAAGTAATGAATTAATAGGTCTATGATAATTATTCGATGTTAATGGAGAGTAGTGGAGGGAATTTGAGTAATCTTGGAGTTTGTTCGACGTGATATCTTGATCGAGCGAGGCTCGTAGATTTCTCAATTCCGCAGAGTAAATTTCGCAGCTTGCGATATAAATTAGAGGGAGCTGAAGGGTCAGACGCGGCCGGAAGCGTGGCACATCGAGAATATCCGGCCGTCCGCCACCCAAAGCTTTGTTTTTTCGTTCTTCCGCCACCCCCTTCTTTTTCGCAGTAACCGGCGTATTCATAAGCGACGATGGATTGGTCGCTGCCAACGTCTGATTACAGGATGCACGCCGGAGTAATAATCGTATCTGCTAATTAACTTTATTCCCAAAGTGAATTTAAAACAGCGACGATGATCGATGTGCTTTGGCAAAAGCGCCAATTTGCGTTTGCATTATAAAATAAATGCGTGGTCGTGGCAGTTACGTGTATTTTTCACGCTACGTCGTATAATCCAATAATGACCGAGTAATTTTTTTTTTTAGAGAAACAAAAAGACTATAGTTACTATAGGCAATTAAGAAGAAACTTCAATAGATCGATAGAATAATTCACGCTTTACAATAGAATCGTGGAAAATCTCAAAAAATGCTCCCTCGCGAAGTACAGCAATTTTTCCAAGAAACGACTGACCAGTCATTTTGACCCCTTCCATAGGTTTAATATTAACAACAAGTTGTACAGTGCGGCTAATTTACTTCTGCCTTTACTTTATATTTACAATACTGTCGAATTGATGCTGAAACGTATCGCCGGAAATACTTCCATTCCCTTCTGCGCACTCGTCCTCGCTCGAGGATTGGAAAATACTCTCGCCGGAGGAAATATCCTCGTCGCTGTCTTCGGATCTCTCCGCATCTCCACGATTCCCCTCCGAGATTCCCTCGTACAAATCCTCTGGGCCAAATCTAAAATATTGATCGTGTCTCCTGTGCATCTTCGACGTTCAATTTCCAAGGCTAGAAATATACTCGAACTCGCCGTGCGTAAAGGAAATAAAGATTTCCAGCACAATAAACCGCGTGTTTTGCGTAAAGCGCCGCCGCTTCGCATCGCGGATTGATTTGGGAAGGAATCGTGTGCGCCTTGACAAAACAATCTCCACGAGGAGCAGAGTTCAACGATTTCATTCTCGAGATGTTTAGGTCGTCAGGGATAATCCGCAGAAATCCGATTAGGGCGTGCCACTTCGGGCCATTTTCCACTGAGAGAGTCCCAGGAGGGGACAAAGTAGGAAGACCGAGTGACATGCGTCGAGCGACGAGGGAACGTCGACAACTCGAACGCTCCGATCTTTTTATTATTAACACTGGAACCACCAGCCACTTTCTGGGCATATTTAGAACACCGCGTACATCTTTAAAAAAAAAGAGGAGAGTAAAGGGAAATTTTGGTAAATCAAAACGATGATCTAAATACTGCATGAGAATCGTGGAAAATATAAAAGAATACATCCTTATAAAGTGCTACGATTTTTTGAAGAAACGAATGATTAGTCGTTTTGACTGGTTTGGTAGTTCTAGTGTTGAACATCGTTACTCTTAATTGCTTCTTGCTCACAATGGCTGCCAGTGAACGAGTTAAGGTGTACGTTTGCACTCCGAAAATCCGAAAGTCAGGAGGAATGGAAAATTTCCCCGATGCTTACTACGTCAAGATTTTAATAAATAAATATTACAATTAGATAATAAATAAATAATAAATAAAATTGCAGAGTTTAAGGAAAAATCGACGTGTTCGGGTCAACGATATTTCTTTGTCAGTGTACTAACCGCGTTCTGTAAGGGTCCCTGTACCAAAGGGGACAGCCGCTTGGATTTTCTCTACCGTCTGGGATCGAATTTTCGGGTGGCAGGGGAGCTAACTTGAAATTCGGCGGCTCCACTGTCTTCTCGAATAAAGCGGACACTTGTCGCGCGTAATCCTCCGTGCCTGCCGTTCTTTCTAATCTAAACAGCGAGGAATCGTCCACGTATAGTGGAAAGAATGTAAGTTCTAGCTGGACAACAATCATATTCTTTCAATCGTTTCACGATACATCTAATTAAGGAAGCATATTAATAAACATATCGAAAAGAACGATTCTAAGAATGATATATTTATCATCATATAAATTAAATGAATAGTTAGGCATTAATATATACATTCAATTATTACATAAATATCTCCATTTCTATATATCTTATGTTATATCTACTTATGCTGTACATGAGTATATTAACGATTATAATCGTAATGATTTGTTATGGAAGGATCGTAGAACACTCAACAATAATATTGTCCATCTAGAACCGATACATCGACCACTCAGCCATTCACCTGTTAACCATTTGTCTCGTAAATTCCATCCTAGGCGTTACACCGCCTCCGTTGTTTATGACTTCGCCCTTTTTGCCCGCGCAAAAGCCCTTCGAGGTATTCTCCCCGAGGAGACCGTAAAAAGCACCGAAGTGCACCGCCGCGTCTTTCGGGATATTCGAGGAGGATCTCGGCTGTTTGCAACTCCGATCGGAACCTTTCAGCAAGGTGCCATTCGAGGAGCGAGACTTCGACTTCTTCGGCGCGGACCTTCGAGGAAATGTACGATTACCGGTTAAAGGAGAAGAGATTTTTTTGCGCACGAAAGTTTTGAATTTCGATTCGAACAAGACAGGATTTTCTCTGGAATAGTACTACTGATCTACCTAATGGACTTTTGGCACTGAAAATATTCGTTTCGTTAAAATGATCGAGACATTACAGATATTTATGATGAAATAAATTACGATATTTATTTTTCGCGATTCCATTGTGGTCTATAAATTATTATATTTTACGTATCGGCATTTACTCGTTCCTCCTTCCTCTTATTTAAAGATACTCGTAGTGTCGTAAATAGAACCACGAGGTGCCTGAATAATTTGCATCATCCGCAATTAAAGTGACCGTTTGGTAATACCATGGAATTGACGTGCATCGCGATGGAGGATCTCCGAAGTCATCTCGACATGTCGCGCAATGGCGGATAAACGTGTACAGCGAATCCCCGCGCAAGGTACACAATGCCCCCTAAACGAGCACAATGGCGCTCTACGGTATTTCAGGAAACACGAAATTGCTTCATGCCTTTCTCCGCCTCGCATTATCATTAGGCGGTACGAAGCGTCGATGAGGCGCGAAGGACGCAGCCATTGCGGCACAATAAGTCTTCACAATGCGCGCGCGCGCCTGCATATCGGTCAATTTGTGAAATTACGAGAGACGATTACGCACAATGGCGGGGAACGTCCGCGACACGTACGCGGATCTCGAAAGGACCGAGCCTCGCACAAATGCGCCCGTCGACGTCCTCCTCGCCGAGTTTCCTCGCCTTCGCGCCGTCCCCCTCCCTTTGTTCACCCGCGATTACGCGATGCTTTCAGGACCGAACGTGTCTCTCGCTGGACGCTACCGTTCGCCATTCACACTATTTCCGTTCCTCTTAGCGAAAAGCCCGCCGCGCGATTCCTCCTGCGTACGCTTTAAACCCTCATTGAGCCTGCGAGGGGCTTTTGTGGAAGAAAAAAAAAGAAGGAGAAGAAGAAGAAAAAAAATGGGTGGAGCGGCACACAATCGAGCACCGACCGCTTTCGTACCGATGAATTATTCATCTCTCTCCTACCCACTGCGCATGCGCGAGCGTCGTTTTGCAAAAGTTTACGATTGAATATGAAGCTTCCTGGAGATAGATGTGTGTATGTATATGTGTGTGTATGTGTGGTGTGGTGTGTTTGTGCACGTGCATGCATGCATGCGTGTGCGCGTATGTATAAAAGAGAGAGAGAGAGAGAGAGAGAGAAAGGATGGAGGGAGAGAAATGCCGCATAGCGATACTAATAAATAAACCGTTCGTAGCGAAGGTGTTTACACGGCGCTTTGACGGCTGGCTAACGACCCGTCTTGGGTAGTCGACGAGGGCCAACGACTTTACCGTGAATAGTAATAACGCTCCTCTCCGGGTCTCCTCCCCCCATTCGCGAGGCTGGTTAACACGTTCCGTGCCACGTGGATCGAGGATGACCCACGCTGCACTTTAGGGACATTTTGTGGGGTACTGTATATTATTGGGATTAATTTTCTCGCCGCCTGGCGTCGATCGATCGAGCGACTTAATGGAAGATTTATTGTCCAAAAATGCCGCTGATTCCATCATCGATTCTATCATATAAATATTGCGTGGAAAATATGAAGGTAGTGAATAGGATTTTAATACAGTTTTTCTACGAAGACTCTATTAAGAGTTACGTGCATCGATTCTATGAAAGGAGGGAGGATCGTGTATCGAACTTTTCTCATCGAAAAGCCCATGTCGTCTCCTTTTACGCGGAGTGATTAAAACTTTGACGTTCGATGTGTTAGAGTCAGCTCGTATAATCTTACTAACCTGACAGGCTCCCCGGAGAACGATGACGCGTACGAGTTCCTGTCTCTCCCGAGTTTTTTACCCCGAATTTTAGATCCTCTCGAGGCGGACGCCATGGCGATGCTCGAAAGTTTCCCCTTTTTTCCAGCGGTCGAAGCAACAACGGCCACGCATAGCGCGTCGAAAGTTCGACTCGCGGACACTCGGAATTTTGCTGAGATTCGCCGGCATTCGCGCGCATTATTTCGGCAAACGAAGTCGTTTGTTTCGAGGGCTCCCTCCTCGAATAACACTCGATGAAGTTGGCCGTACAAAGGTTGCAATTACAGCTGGCACGATAATCGCGAGATTAAACCGAGGAACGCGCGCCCTGGACGTTTTAACGGAATTAGTTTGGCGGGTGGCTCTCGGCCGCAATCGTTTTAATGAAATTACATCGATAGGGGGCAGCCTTTTTTCCCCGGGATCCGAGCATCGTGTCGCTGACCACAATTAACCGCAGACCGTGCGTCCCGGCAAATTGCTTCGGATCGCCAAACCACAGAAACGTTTGCGAGGATGTGAATTTCTCGTTGGATTACGATCGGAATCGCGATAAAATCCTCCGTGTTTTACGGATATCGATAAAAGTCTCGATCCCACGAATCCTCCATCCTTGTCTATAAATACTCGCAGCTTTTAAAATGAGAGCAATAAGCAGATCAACGCCTAGGATAAATTTAGTCGGGAGTTCGATACAGAATTCAATATCGAATCGAATAATTTATAAAATATTATAAATCGAGCGATTTTCAAATTTATAAACCGCCCTGTTAGAATATCAATTTTTCCTTCGTACCGTATGCAAGTTTATTGTTACAAATATTGATCGGCCATTACCTTACAAGAAACAGCAAGATTCTCGAAGCTGAATTCTTCGAGAATGTCCATGATTTTATCCCGGCATCGCGATCCATCGACCTTTTCCTCCTCACCTCTGCCCTTTTCCGAAATTACACTTAGCTTCCAAAGTGTGGCCAGTGTTTCTGGCGTCGAAGCGACGGAGGCGTAAGAGAGGTGCTAACGAGTGGAAGAAAAAACCAACGAGCAATACCCTCTAAACTTCCTGACCCATTTATCCCGTACTGTTGATCCGTGTGAGCAAAGTTCATTGCACCGCGTCATATAACCGTACGGTACCGCGTTGCGTCCTTATTGTGAATTAGAGGAAGCCGGGTATTTCGAATCGGCCAGTGGAAAAGGCGAGGCGCGGCTTTGAGAATTCACGGATAAAAAGGCGGACGGGGCTCCGTTTATTTACGATCGAACGGAGGCCAGCCTCGAATTCGTGTACGGCGCGAGAAAAGGGAGCAAAAGAGGTCTGGCGGGCGATACGTACCTACGTAGATCTCCCGTGAAAAATGGAGAGGTCCTCGCGCCTCGATGCAGGTAGGAAATTATTTATCGCCCCCTGCATCCGGAGGTGCGAAGTATTTCGTTGGCTCGTACGCGAGGTTTATTACTTTCGCTTTAAATATTGCCAGACTCCCGACGAGGCCTCGCGTTTTTTTACCGTATTCTCTTTGCAATGCGTGTAATCCGCCGCTTTTGGTCGGATCACGCGATTTATGTATTCGCGCGTGTCCACCCGTGGAACATCGATAAAGCACCGGGCGAAAGGTGCGCACCCTCGTGATTCTCGGGCGGATAATTTTCATTGAGAACGATCCTGGTAGCCTGCGATTCTATTTATCGGCATGGCAGGATTTATTTTCATCCCGATTTATGGGCTGGGCCATCCACGGGTTTGTTTTTAAATTATAGGATATGGTGTCAGACTGGTGTGAGCGATTTGCTTGAAATTCGAACAGCTGCTCGGTCTTTTCATTCTTAAATCGGAGACTCCAACCTTCGCGATAAAGTCCCATCGATGAAAGCAAATGGTAATCCCCACAAGGTCATCCGCGTAGTCATCGAGGCAGCTCCTCCGCGTGTCCTTTTCCCTATTTTCGATCGCCATCCCTCGCTCGAGAGCAGCGGGACTCGGGCCAAATGTAATTTACACACAAAGGGCGTGTTGCCGGGAAAGTCATCCCGAGGAAAGCCCGCCTCTGGAGCGGGCAAGAACTTTTAATTACTTCGCGAAGCCAGGGCGCGCACAGACCGAAGTGCGGCGGGTAATAAAAGTCGGCGGGGCTTCGAAAAGCGATCGCGCCAATCGGCAGAAGTTCAGAGCCGGCCTCTTTTGATCAGGCCGCCGCGGCGTTTCCGCGGCTCGCGCCTCGAGAATGGAAGCGACATCGAAGGGGCCCCGATGATTTCGCTTAAAAAAAGCCTGGATCGAAACGGCCGCTTTTTCACCACGAGCCCCGACATTCCTTCTAGCGAAGTCCGACTGGCCTCTTCGAGGACGCGTATCGGAGTGCACAAACCAGAGTTACAGTTAGGCGCACAATGGGTCTAATGGAAGGTAACCGAAAGTAGGTAATTCGGCTCGCGGGCCTCTTGCGTTTGAGGCCGGGAAACGAGATTGGGCGCTGAGAAGAAGGCGAGAGGTTCGAGATACTCTTAATTCGTTCCTCGCTTCGCACCACGAAGCAAGTATCCTTGGAGCCAATGTCTGGATGTCGTCTTTGAGATCGAATTTTGGCGCGTTACAATCCTGGTGTGCCGATCGATGGCGATGGAGCGAGTGTAGTGTGAAAATCAGGGACGGAGCACTTTTGTGCGCGATGACTTTGAGAAGTTTATTGAAATATTTTTGTATGGGCTCGTGGACAAGATTTATTATTAGGCGCTAATTACTTCTTATGTATAGGCGAATGTGAAGAAACCGGATATTTCGCTTTCAGAACGACTGCTCCACCATTTTCACGCAATTGATAACACCTAATAATAAATCTTGTCCACGAACCCGTGGTACATATATTCATTACTATTATTTGCCCATTGATACATTGTTAAAAAAATATTTTATTCAACAACTCCCGGGCACGTTCCTTTAATAAGGAACATCCTTATATATATGTATACATTAAAAAGTTTATCTTCACAAACATCGACGCAGTCCTATCGCCTAATAAATTCGTGGCATCTCGATCGTAATGTATTCCTGCGTCGAGCATCCGCCGCGTCACGTCTCGGTTATTAATCCCTGTTTTTCGACGAATCGGCGGCCGTTAATTACTTCAGCCCGGCCGTTGGGTATTAGAAAAGCACCCGCGATAATCTCGTTGCCGTGGTGAACGAGGATCACCTTTATTTCCTGGCTTTAATTAACATCCGCGGGGCTTTTATCGGTGTTTCCTCCCGAAGTACGCGCTCATTATTGTCGCCAGGTACACGAGAAACGCATCGTACCTCGGATAGGCTTCGCCAGGGAGAGGATATCATCGAACACGGCCGAGTGCATAATTCATGCCGCGAGAGGCTTATGGTGTTTCTCACTTGGTTATAGGCGCATCTACGTACGCTTCTGGCGTACACGTCGACTGTGGGAAATGCTCGGCTGTCTTTTCATACTTCGTCGCACGTCGCCTGCGTATCCGTCGTAACTAATAAACGAAGTGGCCCCCTTGGCTCTGCATTGATATGGAAATCAATGCGCGGTGTTTTGTCACTTAGGAGGATACGGAGTTAATACGATTAGATACGATGGAGGACAGGTTTCTGGATATCTTTCACTCCTCCTCAATGTCTCTTGCGATAATCTATCGCGTTTCTATGTAGTTCATGCATATTTGCGATATATTAAATAATATCTGTATTATGTAAATGAAAAGATATGTAAATGGAAAAAATTATTTAACCGAATTTAATTATAGGAAAATAACTCCAAATATCTTTATAAAAATTGAGTTTACGCATTCGAAGTTTTAGTGCTCCATAACGAGTATCAGGTATCGATAATAACAAGTATCCTTCCTCCAATATCGAATTCCCTGGTTAAATACAAAGTACAAAGCCGAGTCGCGAGTTTCTTAGCCTAATTACGAATATTTCCAGCAGGTATTCCCCAGCAGGAACCCTGCGGCACCCTTCGATTCGACTCGATACTATTTTCAGTTTAATTAAACGATGATACCGTTTAATCTAATTCGCACTCGACTTAAAATGAGAAGCACGAATTTAATTTCAAAACGATAAGATCGGTGTCTAACAACAATCGGGTTTTCAACTCCCAGCTTCGGCCGTCTTCGGTGGCTATCGACGCTCTCCGCGGTACTCTTAACTCGTGCTCGTGCCGCCTCGACTCAGTCGTTCACGCGCGCTCGTTTCGTTTGCATCGGTTGTGTATTCAGTGTCGCCACTCCGGCCTTTTTTCTTCCTCGCCTTCTTCCTCCTCTCGATAAAACCTCCGGGGCCTGGCCAAGGAAGCGAGTGTTCCATCATCGCTTCCCACCCTCGTCGAGTGACAGACGCCATGTGCAGGGGCGTGAGGTAAGGGAATTCACTCGAGTACCTTCTTCGTTCTATAATTGCCCATACTATTCGATCATTCTCGCAGAAATGATTTTAAAGGAACACAAAGATTTCTCCTCTAAGGTGTCTATGAAGGATTTTCTTCGAATTGCTTCTTTGCCTAGCAAAAGCGATTCTTTAGGAATCACATTCCTCTGTCGCGTAAAACAGTAGAATTTTTCAAAAGCCTAACGTGCGCGTTTTAAAGGCCTGTGGTCCTAGAAATTTATATCGTAGGTTCGATGTTGTAGAAATGGAGACGTCTGCGGTGATGGTCTTGTACTTAAATTCGATCAGCAACATTGAAAGGAGTGGCGAGCAAAGCTGCGTAAGAAACATTCGGAGCAGGCGTTTGGCAATATCGAATTCCCTGTCCTTTCCGGAGGAACGTTCGAGATCCTTCCTCCGCTTCTAGTCAAAGATAACACAGCCGGAGAAGAGTAAAATAACACCGACTTCGATAAAGCCAACGTTTATCCAGAAACTCGCTCCGAGTTAAAAAACGAAAAAAAAGGATACGAAAAAAAGGGGCGAGCAGGAAAGTTCGCGGAGCGGTATCGACGAGAAAAAGGGGGGTTATTCGGTATCGAGAATCGATAAGCTACCCGGCAGACGATAAATTCCCCGTGCCCCCTAATAAATTTTAATACCGCGAATAATACGGCGTGGAGGCCGATATATCGACTCACCCCGCCCTGTCGCTCCCTCGGACCTCTTTGGGCGGACGGCCCTTTTTAATTTCATCCAGCATCCGTAAGTTCGAGAAAAGCGGCAGCAAATATTTGCTCGGTGGACCTACGCGAATGAATTTGTTGTACTTCGTGCCGAACGGCGCCGTAGCCTCCGTCGTGGCCACGGTCAATATTGACGCCGGCTCGAGCCAAAGTCCCATCGTAATAAATTATTGACTTCGCGGCCCGAGACGGGAGCTCGAAAGTCCTGCAGTGATCTGCGTTAATCGTTGAGCTCGCGGAAGGCCAGGAGCATTCGCTGGAATCGAGCGTCGGATAAATTCCGCTTGTCCTAAGCATCCGCTGGATGTGTTGGCCCTAAACAGTGAACCTATCGAAGCGGTAAAAGTTAAGCGTTTCGTAGAGAAATTGCTGTGTCTAATAAGAGGGTATTTTTTGAGATTTTTTCGAGGATTCTAACCTGGAGTGTGAATCGTTTTATCGATTTATTGACGTCTCTTCTGAATATCCTTTTTCTTGATCACTATTCCTACCACAAAGGTGATAGTTTCAGAAAATTAACGTTATAAAGAATTAAGCATCGATAACGTGGCTCATAGATTTGCTTCGAATGCCACATTGCGTGGCTATAAAATGAATACTGTGGCATTCGTATACGAGCGTGGTAATGTCGAATGTTACGTATGCATAATTTCATTTTGAAAAAATAAATCGACGTGGAAGAACGAGGGCCCAGAGTGATTTTGCGATATTTTGAGGGCATAAAAAAACCAATGAGCGGTTACATAACGGTTAACAGGTATCTCGAGGTTCGAGGAGGACGTAACGATAGGCAGCGTAATTTCGTAGAAGAAAGGGTCGATCGGGAAAGTCGGTTTCGCCTTATCAACGAACCGTCACGTCTGTCGCGGTATTGCGTCGGCGTAGCGGGACACGTTATGAAATTACCCGAAGCATGAATGAGATCGTTCCTTCCGTGACTTTGTTATCACGGGCCACACGAAAACGCTCTTAAGCATTCTCCCTTGGACACGTGAAAAAAAAACCAGTATCCTACTCCTTTGTTTTCGCTTCATAGCCCTTGAAACGGCGATGGACGCAGCATATCGTGTATAACATATATTTGAAAGATCGAATATTATAGTCGAAATGTTAATTGAATTAATTAATTTAAATAAAAATAATAATATATATAAATATAATATATATAAAATAAATATAATATATAAATAACATATATAAAAATATAATGATAATAATGATTGAATAATTGAATTGATTAATTAATTGAATAATCATCCTCATCTACACCGCCAGTCCTGATTGAGCATCGAAAATGCATCGTCAATATCGTAAAGTTTGTAGAAATCGATTCACATTTTCGACCAAATCGATTATTATTTTCAATCGAATTGCGTTCCTAAAAATGATCGCACGTTCTGCCGCTCGATCTTCCACCTGCACGAAACGAAAGGGTCTTGGAAGATACATCACCAACGATTTCCACAATCCTCTCTCGTACTCTTGGCAAGATACGGGAAATACATCGTGATTTACGCGTTGGCTCGCAATAAAGACGCGCCAGCGCCTATCGGCCGCTATGCATCCACGTCGGGCCCAATGTACAAATTTCGTATGCGCTATGACGATTAAAGCGGCCACTATAACGAAAAAAGAAAGACGCTCTCTCGCGCCCCAGGCACCGCGCCTGTTATTCCTGATGCATAAAGTCGGCGCGGGCCGTAAGAGGCGGACCGTAAATAGCGCTGGCCAGCAATAAACCGCGGAAGGTGAGATTTATCTGGCCGTGAAACCCCGTAAAAACGCCTATCGACATTAATTCCTCCCCGTTAGTTGAAATTTATAGATTATCCGCGGCCTTTTTCGCTCCGCGCAGGGTAGCGCTCGCGACGATTAATGCTCGCAGCATTAACGCTACTCCTACCACGAGCGGTCAGTGATTTCTTTGAAAAATCGTAGAGCTTTGAGGCGCGCTCGCTTCTGAGATTTTTCATGATTTTCTCGCAGCGTACTGATCGATAAATTAATCTAGTAACATTTTTCCATCGTCCTCTTTTTCTTTAAGGATATATCGAGTACGCTTTAATCTGTCTCGAAAATGGCTCGTAGGAATAGTGTTAATCTGGTGAAAAATAGTGGGATGAGTCGTACATTCTGAAGTGTGTCCTGGTTAATGCTAGAATTCACGAACCAATTAGTCTAAGGAACCAGTCATTTTTTTTCGACCAGCTCTCTAGACCTGGCGTTAATCGGCACGGTTGACTCCACCAGATCGATGAATATTCAGGATCATATCGTAATTTCGCACCCGGCAAGGAAGTCGGGACGCACCGTACACTTTTCTGCTAGTCCGTCGGCACTCGATATACCATTCGGAGGGGTCGCCCACGCAACGAATCACGCGTGGTATACGCGCGTACGCATGCTTACGTATGGATACGCGTGCACATACTTGCGCACAAATGCGCGCGTAGATACGTACGCGCGCACTGAGCATAATACTCACAAATAAATACGTTACATACACTGACGCAGACAAATATGTACAGGCATACGTCATACAGATATACATATAAATATACATATATACATACATATAAATACACTACAAATGTGTATATATACACATATATAGTATGTATATATAGATATATACACAAGTATACGTAGACTAGCCAAGCACATACATATATACAAGGACACGAATACAGGAGCGTGCACAGCTACGCGTACACGTATTCGGTAGGGCACCCACACGAAGGCCATTAAGCCTCTGGCAGTGTGCGAGCAGATCTACGTTAAGGGTACCGTCTGCTTTCCACGTTAGTCACCGACTATGGGGGGTGAAAGAGGCCTGGTAGGAACTGTTAGGGGAAAAAAATAAGAGGAAGAAAAGGTGGCACGCACACGCTCGCGTTAAATAGACCGGGCCCGCGTTTACTTTTGCATGCCCGCTGCGTGTCAAGAGCGTAAGCCCTGCCCGTCGCGGATTATTATAACGGCGACGCATGCCGAGGAGCTTTTTCTTCCCTCCCCCTCCAGCGCGCGGGCCCGCCATTTACGACCGAGTCACGGTTTTGTTAATGAGCCTTGAGGAGCTGCCGCACCGACGGGAATTGACTTCGCCTCGATTATCCCCGGGGACGCTCCTTACAAAACGGTTCCGCGCGATCCAAGCGCCCTGACGAGGCAAATTGTCGGATCCTCGTCCCGGTCAGGTGGGTGCCTCCCTTATGTTTTTATCTCAGTCGCGATTGCACATTCGCCCCTTATTCGCGGCATTGTACTGGAGTTTGATAGGAAGTTATTGGCCGACGCGCTCGGGATTGAGTCGTTGGCGGAGAAGATTATTGGTTTATTAGCTGTTTGGTTTGTGGATTTTTTTTTGATTCAGTATTAACAGTTATTTATTAAATAATTTGGTTTTATCGAGCTATTGAATTTCAGACGATCCACTTCTATCTGTTTTGTTAACTTATCTTTTCTCTTTTATACGTATATTTTGCTTTTCGTGATTTATATGTATATAATATAATGTAATCGTTTTGGAATAGGTACTCGGGTACCTATTCTGATGAAAAACGTGGGAAAATCGCTCGAGTTCCTCGTTCTTTGGATATTTGCACGTCAATTTATTTTTTAAGAATTAAAATACGCGTATTAATTGTATTTATATACAAGTTAAAAAGTTAATTCTATGTGTCGTCCAATCGCATCGCGATCGAAGTAATTATTTAAGACAACCTTGATACGATGCCTGTAAAAATGCTAATTGTCAATTTAAATGTAAAATCACGTTTAGCAACAATCGGATTTGCATCCCAAACGTGCTCTCGACGATCCTCAAAGCGAGCCGCACACCCTTTTTAAAGGATATCCTTAAAGCGCGAGCAAAGCGCGTATGTCGACCATCCTGCGTGACGTTGCAATTTTCCGTCTCGCGTGTCAAAAGCACAGCTCTGTCCAACGTCGGTTACTAAACCGCACGTGACGTTCGGCCGGCCTCCACGTAGTTTGCGAGTTAAACGCGACTTTGTCAATCTTATTTAAACTTTCTTCTATAATCAGCCCCTCGAAGCCTGTCATTCGGATGGATGCGTGGCGCTTCGCTAATGAATCTGGCCTTCGGGATGGAAATGAATAGATTATATATCTCGCGCGCTTCGCACGATGCCTCCGAGTTTCATTTACGATACGCCAAGATCGCGATCGCCTCCCTTTTGAATCGTTACACCTGCACCATTAACCAGAAAACACTGTTGATCCCAATTAACAATATATCCATAATTCATACGCAATTTCCTCCGTGTCGAAATATCCTGATTGCAAGATCGATAGATTATATACGCGAAGTAAATCCTTTTTATATCTCTCTTTACTCGTGTTCTCTCTATAAAGATGCTCAAATATTTCACCAGCGTACAGCAATTAAGCTTCGAATAATATGACTGCGCACCATGTAGAACACGCGCGACTATCTTATCCAAGCGGCGTCAGCTAACTTACCTAAACGATTACGTTCTATCCGATATTACTCGTAGCATGTGTTCTTAAAGAGATACTCCCAACCAGGATACGGAATCTCGGTTTGAAAACGTAGTTACGCCCGTTTGAGAAATTATCTTAATGGTCCACACCAGCGTGTAAAAGATACGCGTAGGCTGCGAGATCTTCCGCGATAAAAAGGGGTTGTAATGGTTTTATCTGCGACTCGAGCTCGCCCCAGGCCCTTCTTAATCAGCTTTAATCAGACCCTTTACAAGTGCAGACCTCGTTTTAAAGCTGATAGCCGTAAAGCGGAATGCGTTCCGGGCCGAGGGACTTTCAGGCGCTTTTTTATTCGACGCTCCATCGCCTTGGAGCGTACAGGCGGGCCTGGTGACGTATCGAGAGGCAGAAAATTGCGAATCAACGCTAAATCCATCGAAGAGGTCAAAATGGCGAGTCACTCGTTCCTCAGAAAAATCCCTGTACTTCTACTGCACAGAATTGTTCTATCGATCTCTGGATATCTCTTCTTAACAGCCTTTTTCTTTAAGGATATACGTGGTGTACAGGAATATGTCCAGAAAGTGGCTGGTACCTTCAGTGTTAAAATACGCTAAACGTCTAAGAAAATATACGTATATATGGAAAATGTTTCAATAGTCTTGATCGAAATCGATCCTGATACTCGATAACTTATGAGAAAAAAAACGTTAAAGCGATGGAATTATTTCTCGACTCGTGGATCGTCAGTGTAAAATCAAAAACGTGATTTATAGGCAATCTCGTTACAAGTACATCTCGTATTGTTCCAGGCGATGAAGAATACCGAGTCACTTTCAGACGTTCCTTTATTCGACTATATATAACCGCACGCATGCACGATGTATGCGCGCGCATCATTTTCACGATGATATATCGAGAAACGCATAATGCGTGTTGATTATTCTTCGAAGGAACCATCAGCGGTATATCCATCACGCTCGTGTATATCCCTGTCGCATCACAAGTACTCCTTATTAAGCTGCTTATCCATGTATACTCTCTCTGTCAAAAAAAGAAAAGAATCTGCTCGAGAGGGGATAAATCGCATCCATGACAGTTTTCCCATAGAAGGCGTAAATCCTTTTAGATTATAGATCGTTTGACTGCTCGTTGAAGGGCTTAATCTCATCGGTCGTACGCGCGGCGGCCAATTATCGTGGTCATCTGTGCCCTGTCATCGATGCGCCGTGAAACGAGAGCTTAGCTCCTCGCATTCGGAGATAACAAGTACGTCCTGCTGCACATGCTTCCAGGCACTCGATTACGAACTCGTCGAGTGCCCACGGGAGAGCACAATAATGCGTAATATTGCATAATATTAATGATAATAATAATTAAAGCCCCAGCAACTCTGGTTTTTCTATGTGATACGTATACCGTAGCTCTGGTGGTTAGGGATCCACTTTAAACAGTAGGTCCTGGGCCAAATTACTGTAGCAGACGGTGTAGAAAAATAAATTAAAAAAAAAAAATAATTAAAGGGGCATTCTCTTCCACGCTTTTTTTTTTTATAAAATATCGTTATACATAATCGACATCTCAAACGGAATTATCATTATGAGAAAATACTCGAGTCTGTTTTGCGCTATTTCCAGAAGAATCGTGAGATTATATATCTTATTTAATAGAATATTTCATAGAATATTTATCTAAATTTAATGCGCACCTGTACGAGGCGTGTAACGAAAAAATAAGGGAAATTCTCGTTTTTCGAACACCCTTTTTGAATACAACTCGCGTATCGATTTGAGACACCAAAACGTATACAGTGCTCGCGTAAGTAGACGCATAAATAAGCGCGCAACAGCCTTACGTGGAAAGATTGGCGCGTGAGTAACGCGAGTACGCGGGTTTTAACGATTTCTTACCTCCCTTCCTGGTTCGTCGGTGGCAAGAGCGAAGCGCTGGGATCCGTACGGAGCCTATAAATTGCTCTCCAACCCCCGGGAGAAGCTCCAGCCACCGTCGACGAATCTTATCGAGACCCTCGCCCTGGTCTCTCCGTCTCGAGTATCCTTTCTCCTGGATGGTTTTATCGTCCTACCATCTTCTTCGTGCCTATCGAACCGCGTTTGTCAACCTGAAATTTATTTACGTGGCGCTTAGCCCTCGTGCGGGGAACCGGCCACTCTTCCATCCACTTTTCGCTTATTGATTTTCTATATTCTTATTATACCGCGGCATTACTCTGGTTGCTCACACTTTGGATATATTCACGTTGAATCGTTCTTTTTTAAACTGTGTATACATTTAAATTATGTGTATATATGTCTTTAGATAGACACGGAGTATATGATTAATAAGGATTACCTATATTATCATCCGTGACAGTTTCGATTCCCTCCTCATTATTATTGTGTTTGTACGATGCTGGGTATTAAATACGATACGCGTAAGGGATAATACTTGTATAATAGCTCAATTCTGATGTTATTCGATACTCTTGCGGCGCCTTATCGGCTCGGATCGTATGACCAGACGGAACTTAATTATTAACAGAATCGATAGTCGAGCCTGTAATCATCCGAATCGGAAATGAGGAACGTGTAATTACTCGTGTAAAATTATCATCGTGCGTCTCTTTAGCGAGGTGCTAAAGGATTTAAAGGCTGAATAGCTCGGTGGTCGGATCCGACTCATCGATCATTCTCGATCGGTGGCAGTTAAAGAGCGAATCTTCTCAATTGGCCGCGATTAAAACGATCAGAAGGACGATCAGTCGAACCGTGCTTTCTAAATATCTCAGACTACGACGTATCTTAAATCGAAGTACACGATAAGCTTTAAGGAACAGAAACAGCATGATTTATCCACAAACCCTATATTCACTTTCACCCTGCTAACCTAATTCCTGATATATAAAGCACAAACAAGGAGGCGTGTATTTTCCAGACGAATTCTCAACGCTATATCCATCAAAGCGGTCAAAATGACCGATTGTCAGACAAATTTCCGTACTTGGAAATTTTCTGAGATTTAGTATGATTTCACCACAGAATCATTATAACGATCCATCGACACTTCTCCTTAACACCTCTCCCTTTCAAGAATACACCTAGTACACATAAATATACCCACAACTAGTAGGTTCAGCACGAAATACCAAGAAATTTCCCAGCAATACACCTCCAAAGAAACCCCCGATCGGTCATTTTCTCCGGTCCGCTGGCTTTAGCGTCAGGTCCATCAAAAGTAAGAGAGAGAGAGAGAGAGAGAGAGAAAAAGCGAGCCATCGTCCTTGGATTCCCAGCGGCGTGTCGGATTCCGAAATTGCGATAAAAACGGAAGAAGACATCCACGGCGTTTCAAGGAGGCTTAGGAGGAGGGAGGAGGAGGAGGAGGGACGCGCCAGGCACGCTCCCAAGGAGGAGAAGAAGGCCGGCTTGTTCGAGAGAGAAATTACACCCTCCATGATTTCTTTGCCCTTCCTCCCCCCTCCCCCCTCCTTCGACCACCCGCCCTCCTGCGCACGGCCTCTGGAATCGTGTCGAGTCGTAATTAGTGGCAATTAGTCGGCGGTAAAGTCAACGACGCGAGTGCCAGCGCCGGGACAGCGTGACGATGCAAATACAGAAATACCCTCGCCACGAGACGAATCGCAAATAACAGGCCATGCGTGGCCATATTCCGCGCTCTCGCGGGAGGACAGGAGGGGGCGGGGTTAGGGCGCATTGGAGGAATAATTGCGCTCCCTGGGGAGGCGCGCGGGCCCCGATCGGGGAGGAATATGATAAGTATCGTTGCTCTTAAGTGCGGGAATAGGCACTCGGAATACTGGGCCGTGATCCAACGCTTTATGGACATTAGAAGCTGGGATTGGTCTTGGGGAGCACTTACGAGTGCCCTGGAAGACCAATTGGATCGTCTAATTATGATACAGGAGCAAGCGGGAGAGACGTGATATTATTGGTTGGTTCCAATAGCAGTCGTTCCTTCTTATACTGGATTGGCGAGGAATTTTGTCCGCGCCTAACCTAATCGGTCGATGATTGGCTTAGCGCGTGGAGAAGGTTAATTCAATTTTGTGCCCAGGGAATATTTCTATTAAGGCGCCATTTTTCTTCTCGTTGAGAGTCTTTGCCTTTGGGCATAAGGGAATAGGTACTGTGATATATTTAATATATTCAAACGTGAGATTCTGCCATCGGTTCCTTTTTTTTATACAAGTTAGAACAACTCACGGAGGGTTGAAATATTCTGAACGCGTTCCCTTCGTTCGGGAAGTTGTTGATCGAGCGATAGATGTTACCCGGCGTTGAGGAAGTATGCGAATGACGCTGTCTGCGTTAAACGTAATCGCAGATTATTCCTGCGAGGCGACCTTCCCGCGCTCTTGACTCCGCCAATCCCCCCCCCCCCGGACTCTGTCTTTGCCTTCTTTATACCAGGGTTCGTGCTTTAATTATGTACAGAAGGTATACTTACGTCATCCTTGTAAACGGATCGAGAGAAAACTAGGGTCTGTTATTACCCACCGAGTACCTGCCGCGGTAGTTACTTTCCCTTGTAAACAAGAAGTGTCTTTCTAACCACTCATTAAGCGAGATGCTTTATATTCAAGTGTACGCTGCGCGGATAGGAAATAATGGCCGTTGCTTTCAACGAGCTTCGCTCGAAAAAAAACTATAATACATTGTTTCCCCTCGAAATTTATTACCGCTCGAAGGTGGAAATAATCTGCGCTCGGGTAATCCACGGGGCAGGAGGGCAAAGCGCGGCTCGAGGGTAAGTACTTATCAAATACACAAGTATCGATCGTTGAAAATAAATATACGATTCGATAGATTAGGTTATCGAAAAAGAAATCCACTATCTTACCTAAACTTCGAAACTTTATATAACATATCTCGAATTACCAATTTTGGCCCAACATGCACCATTTTGTTCTACAATTCGCCGCCATTTTAAAGATACACCTTCATCATCACTTTAAACAAAGTCTCGAAATTCGCGTGAAAATAATGGATCTCTTTTTCCCCAACCAGTAAATTCAGTACACCTGCTGACCGCCAACTCGACTAGCATTGAAGGTACATCCATCCTATCCGAAACTATCCTAGGCACAGGAAACAACGCAAGTAGGGCAGGCAGGGGTTAAAAAAGATCCTCGAAGGCGCATATGCAGCGGAGATTTTATCAGGCGGCGCACGAACTTCATTTTTCTCGCGGGCCTCCCTCGTTCGTGCGTCGCCTAGGAAAAGCCTCCTCTTCCACTCCAGGATGGACTTACGGTACACAGCATCCTTTCTCGAATATAGTGACATAATAGGCAAACGTCCAGGCCGATGCACCGTTATGCAGAATGGTGCTGAGGTCAAAGAGCCGCGCGGCTGGGAGGGAAGAAGCTGAGTCTGGGATGTGCGTTCGGAGTGCATCGGATATGCTCGTTCGGCCGGTTCGCTCATGAATATTTGAAGAGCCGCCGGCCAAACACAGATACGGCCCCGAGTATCCGACGGAGAAAGCTTTCGCACGGCGAAAGAAGTTTGGGGATAAATATTTGAGCGTTTTAATATCGAGCAACGCCAATTTTCCTCTCGCTTCGCGAAGGCGAACTTGAATTCTCCTTTGCTCGGGGTAAATGCCGCTTACAGGATCGAGAAACTGATTTCGTGCACGACGAGGTTTTGCGTCTTTGTATTCTGTAGGATCGAGGATCGATGGTTGGCATTTGTTTTCCATCGATTCGTGAAATTTACGAGGGTGTTACCGTGGATTAATATTGATTCACTAGCTGCTTTTTGGATATGTTTATGTATACTGTGTATATTTTTAAGGGGGAAGGGTGTTAAGAAGAGATGTCGATATATTGATAGAATGATCGATACTCTAAGGCGGAGAATCTCGAAAAATACCCTCTTAAGAAGTATAGGGTGGGCCATCTACTGGTTTGTTCTTAAATTATAGATTATGGCGACACTGGTGTGACCGATTTGCTTGAAATTCGAACAGCCGGTCGGTCTTTTCATTCTTAAATCCAAGACTCCAATCCTGGCGACAAAAAAAAATTTTGTTTTAAATATCGACGTAGACTCATTTTATAGCGTTTTTAAAAACAAACTTTTAAATAGCCCATCCTGTATATCGATTTTTCTAAAAAATGAATGAGTTGCAAAAATATCTTCCAGATATTCGTAGAACTTACTTCTCGAGCGAACTCAATAATGCGTTATAAAGTATAATAGCGAATGATTGATCGATGGGAGTAGATACGACGCTTGTTTCCGTCGAAAACATCGTAGCGTTAAATCGCACAGAGGGTGAATTTGTTTTGCTGGCATTTAAATCTTGGCCATTGACACTGACCTAATAAGCGTTAATGGATTGTTCCTGAATGTCCATTCAGAGCGGGGCCTCGTGCGCCGACTCGAGGATTATGCGTGTGCACGTACCTACTCGAGTTGCATGCGTGCTCGTTTGCATAGTAGTACGATCGTTTAGAGGCTTTTAATAGGCACTCGTGTACATCTTTCCAGAGACTGTTGACAGCCGTCCGATAAATTCCTGCCACCGGCACGCGCTTGTGCCCGCGACAGAATTATACTCCAGCTTAGAAGGAGTTTGGATTTTAATTTGAAATCGCCGCGCCTCTCTGATTAAACCGTTTGGCGAGGAATGAACTTTTCTCGATTGTGCAACGATTGTTTCGGACTAATTGAATTCATGTTTGACAGGAGACATCGAAAGAGGATTTATTTTTCTTTATTCGCAACGCGAACTTTCGAAATACTTACACGAAGTGTGTGCCAAACATCCGAAAAGAGCTTATTTTTCTTTAACTCGACTTTTTCTTCAGTCGAAACACGACGAATTTTCGAAATATTCAGACCAAATGTGTACAAAAAGTAAGGGGAATTTTCGTTTTCTGAAATAAATTTTATTTACTCATATACGTAAATGTATAATATAATAATGGTATGATAGTAGATTTATTCCAACGCTTCTTCGCGAAATTAAAAATTCCCTTTACTTCTTGAACACACCTTGGATACATTCAGCGTGTATCGTATATCAGGACGCGTACAAAAATGACTTTTTAGCCGGTCCGATCCATCCGTCGCCATAAATCAGTTGAGGGTGTGCAACAAATTGTAAGGAGGAGACTACCAAGATTTGGTAGGAGAGAGCCTGCAGCTTTCGAGATCGACGATAAACCGGCGCGGCTTCGATGTATCCAAATTAAAGCAAATTGCCCTGACGTTCCTCGCGGCCTCTGTCCGCTCGCACGCATTCGTCCTCCGAGAATCGTAAATTTCGCTCGCGTCGGCGCCCGCCAATTGGGATTTTGCTTCACCGTATTACTCGCTTTTACGCGCGTCCAGCGTTTTATCTGGAAAAAAAGAGGCCGCAAACGCCTGAAATTGAAGGCTATTACGTTTAATCCATTTAAACCTGAATTAATATATCGTTTAATTCCTTAATTTTAATCCATCATCCCGATCATGAATATATATTAAGAGGAAAATATATTAAGATGTTCTCTATGTTGCTTTGATAGTGAATAAACCTTACAATTTCTGTAGTTTCTTTGGCATATAGTTATGAACATATCGATTTAAAGCGATGCCAAATATTACTGTTCCGTAGAAAATTTGATTCTTTTAGCTTCTATTGAATTTCTTCCTTCATAGCTTATTTCTAAAGGAACCTGATTGGAGGTTATAAAGGAATAAACTGTCGATAATGACGAGCATCGGTATATCTGATTCTCTAATACGAATATGGGAGTATATTTGATTTTCCATCATCGGTAGTTTAGCATTCGCGGATGGTGAATTGTTAATAAACAATAAATAAGCGTCTTACGAAGCTCCGGAGTAAGTGCGCATAATTCTGCACTCAGGCTCTGAAGGCTTTAATACGCTCGTACGACTGGAGTAAGTGCTCCGCTTCTCGAGTATCCAGCACCTCGAGTCTATCTCGAGTCTTGACATTTCTCTCAGACCGAAATTATGCTCGAATTACGCAGCTGTTTTACGAGCCTGAGTTTCAGTTTAGCTCGTCTGTACGATCCGCTCCAAGGACGAACGTATAAATCGCTCTGACTACAACGACTAACCTTCGTTTTCTCCCTCAACGCTCCTCGTCATTTTATGCACGATCTTATTTATGACGTTCCAAAAAAGCATCGCGCGTATCGCTGTTTCTCCTACGTATTTACTTATAGTGTATCATCCTTCATATTCCGGTGTTAAAGTCTCTGCGTGTCAGAAAAGTAATACTAATCAAAATAAAACGTACAGGGAGTGTCCCAAAATTCGTCTAAACAGTAGTTTTGAAAGAAAACGTAGGTTTATAATTAAAAATTGTCAATTTGCGATCAATTCATAAAGTGTACAGTATACGGTTATCTATCTAACCATACGCACCCTTTTCTCCAAATTTCCAAATATTCAAATATGAAACAACACGGTAAATACGTATAAAAAGAAGAAATAAAAAATTGCACACACACGTGCACATAATATACAATTATACGAATCGCAAGATACACAGACTGAATGCTCGCAAGACACAAAGCGTATCGGAGTAGGGAAGAAGAGGAGGAGGGAAAAAAAATTGGGATGCAGATGTTTAAACAGGCTTTGCCTTAGCGGCGTGGAATTAGCCTCATCCATTCCCCTAACAAGGGGCCCCTTGTCCGTCGAGGAGGAGTCGAAATCGTCGAAGATCAGCGGATCACGATTTTCGAAAGTGCCTCTCTCACCATCGCGCGAGGCTCTGGCCTCTGGTGTATCTCGATCTGGGAGGGTGGCGGAACCCTCCGGGGCAAAAATCGAGGGGAACACCCAAGAAGACTCACCCTCCAGATGGGAATGGTAATTGATTATGGGACGTGTACTCCCAATATTGGCGCGCAGGAAAATGGGTTTACCATAAGAATATCGCATTCCGGATTCGCGCAATGATCGTGGCCGACAGATGTTCGCGACAAGGATTTATCGTCCTGCTACTGTATTATCGGAAAAACCAATGGCGCTCCTCGCGACACGTCGTTACGAGTTCCGTTCCTGGATTTAACCGTTTGACTGCTAAGGAGCGCTATCGCGCTCTTACTATGCCGTGCCAAAACTGCGAAGAGGGCGATAGCGCTCCTGTTTTTTTTCTTTCGTGCCCTGCTCTAAATCGCTAGAATTTTTGCATCCAGCGATGCGCGTTGCGTTTGCGGCGCGTATGATTTTTAATCGTCGCAATGATATTATATGTTTCAAATCTACTTTCTTTTCTTCCGCTAAATAACGAATAATGAATTATTCGTGTTAATTTGGCCGAATTATAAGCGCTTATTACCAATTATATTCGCATAATTGATTAAAACAAATTTATGTAAATAAGTGGTGTTTTTTATTTTTTCTCGTTGCAAATGTGTTTGCGCGTTTTACATTTTTTCTCATACACGGGCGTTTTTGGTATATGTACGAAAAAATACGTCAGCAGCAAAGCGGTTAAGAAGACGATTTATCAGCCTCGCGAATCGCCGGGAGTCCAATCGAGATTTTATCGAGATTTATTTACCTCCTCGAAGTTCGTCGCGCGGCCATTGCGAAGAAAGGTCGGGCGGCTTTTTAAGATTTACAATGAAGTTGACGATCGAGGCGCTATGAAGACGTACGTGAGGAGGTTGCTGGATGATTCTCAGGAAGCCTCTCGAACCGCTGTCCGACTCTGGCGCACATTCCAGGATGCGTCGATGAATGAAGTTGGCGGCCAGAGGAGGAGGACAATATCGTCCGAGGGATCTCGAGTTCGAGGCCGCCAGAAACTTAACGGTCGCGCCTTCGAGGCTTCCAGTCCGACGTACCGTTAATTGATCCCGCGAAAAATGATTGATTAGCCCGCGACAAAGGCCCGGATTGTTCGAAAAGTCCCACAGTTCGTTCACACGCGCCAGCGTAAATCCTGGGATGCGCCAACACTGGTGATCGCGGCTGGATCGACTTTTCGGGTGCGATGAACCCCACATAGCCACGTTTATCCTCGGCGCAAAGCGAAATTATCGCTCACCGCTGCGTGCATGGCGAAATGATTTCCAGGATAGTTTGAGCACGTGACCAGAAGCCCGATAACGAACGTGCGTCGATCCCCAGGGTCTCTTCTTCGAGAGAAGTTACGTGGCGTGAGCGCCCTTTTAAGAGGATTTCTTTAGTTTTAGTGTCCCTCGTTTCTTTTCCGTCCTCGATTTTTATTCATTATGGTAAAATAGTGGAGACTGATTGGCGTTATGGTGGAAACAATCTGGATGCAAGTGTAAGAGAAAGCGTGGAAAGCAGTGTTCGTGTATACGATCGATAAGCGGTGAGGAACCCTCGTGGGAAAGCTACAAAAGCTACTACGAAAGTCAAGGTCGTAGAGACAGTGCGATTTGGTAAGCGACCCTGAACCGTCGAATACGTTTTAATATTGGAAAAGAAAGTCTAGTACGAAAGCGGGGATAGAAAGGTTGATCCACTATGGATGCCACTTGTATGATATACACGTCGTATGAATGTCTGAATATCCACTATGGATGCCACTTGTATGATATACACATCATACGAATGTCCGAATGCCTCCTATACCAGGCGCTCGAAGCTAAATCCTTAAAACACCAACTCCTACACCAGATGATCTTAGCAGTCGGTGCCAAAAATTCATTAAAAATACACTAAAAAAAAAAAAACAAAAAAAAACGAAGACCTTAGAAGTCCAATAACGAGGAGAAAACAAGATAAATTAAAAATAGAATACAGACGTACATCCAAAAAAAAAGAAATCACAGACGTACATCCACGCTTTGCCTCTTTCTTCCTCCTCGCACCTTTTATTTACCCCTCAACCTTTACTCAAGGGGGTTAACGGTAACGGTTCGACGCGCGATCGGCGTCGGGAGGTGGAAAAACGGCGTTACGTCGCATTCCCCACGGAGGTCCTTTCGCCTGGCTCGCTGCGTGCTCCGCGTAATTGCAAGGAGGAAAAAAAGGACGAAAAAGGGGGAACCACGGTAATTTCCTCGATGCAATTGAACCTGTCGGCAATCACGGGGCCGAGGTTGACGCGTGTTTGCACGGGGCCCGTTTTACGGGGCCGTTACTCGCTGGAGCGACGCAACAAAGGCGGAAAACGACGTTCGTAGGAACTGGAGTCGAAGAAGGAGGCTCGTTAAAATTCAGCGCCGCGCCGGGGGCTCGATTCCTTCGATCGAATGAGGGCCTCTCGTGAGGCCGATTGATTTGGGCCTTCCTCTCCTCGGTGATGGGTCATTTTGTTTATCCTTCACGGTTTTTTCGTCGTTCCTTGCATCCGGTTTGCGTGATTTTTCCATCGTGAAGATTCTGAGAGTTCGAATCTTTGCTAGAAATGGAGATCCTACTTGGGAGGAAGGACTGATGTCGGTTGTGTTGTTATAGACTTCTTGCTGGCTTAATGATTGAGGATTTTATTATCCTCGATTATCCTCGAATAAAATATTAAATAATATAAGATAATATAAATAATAAAATATCAATGATATAAAATAAAAGATGTGCGCGTATGATTTCCTTAAAAAACGAAAGAAATATTGGGATAATCTCATATAAATTCTGCGTTTCGAATTCGACGGTCGCTCGAATTCCACGGAACAGTAAACGAATCATCGCGCAACCACGTCGAAACTTTTGCCAGGAAGCACCTGTCCGTTCGACGCGCCACTGTTGCTCGTTTCTTCCGACGTGCGTTTATCGTTGCACGGTTAAAACCCCTGAAATGCAGGCCTCGTTATCTTCGAGTTAATTCGCGCTTATTTCTGCCCGATGATTTCCGTACGAATTATTTTTTGCCGCTCACCGGTCTACGGACGTAAAGATCGTGCTTCTGGGCCGCGAGCTTGTGCGCGAGGTTCTTGGTTAAATTTAACGCGAAGCGGCCGATCGTAATGGACAGTTTGAGAGGTTAAGTACGTGCTTTTGGATATCAACGCACATCGTGTTCAAATTTGTTCGATGTTATATGGTTAACTGTACGAGCCAGTGTCGAATATAACGAGTGCAAGACGATCTCTATTATTAACAGTCATATAACGATTCGTAAATGGAAATAAGTCGATGTAGCTATAAAATAGAAATAGAATTGAAATGGAAATAGGTATAAAAACTGTGCCATCTTATCCTTAGTTTTTCGAGCATAGTGGGATATAACTTAAGCTGCCTCAAAAAGCTGAAGTTACTCACGATCATACAGTTTAATATTTTATCGAGTTTCTCATTCGCTTGGCAATGCTACGAACCAACGATAAATCTCCATATAACCAAAAACAAAAACGTATACAAGTTTAAGACGCATTATGCGAATCCTCGAATTCCGTGCCGCGGTGAATTCTGGCAAAAAATCCCCAACCTGGGCCTTTACTCTCCTCCGAAATCGTATGCCTCAAAGAGTTAAATCTTTCGAGCCGCGGCCCTAAATTTTCTTCCATCGCCTTCCTTATTCCAGCGTGTAATTTTCCGCATGCCATTTTCGAGGCGGCCGGCGCATGAAAGTCAATGCGCCTCTAATGTACCGAAAATTCGCCGGGGAAAAAAGGAACCGTCGTTCGCCGGAGCCACGCTCAATATACGTGTCCAATTATCGGTGATAACGGCGTTTCGTCCTCCCCCCCCCCCCCTCCCACTCCTCCTTTTTCCCCCCACCCCAGGAATTCCTCCTCGGCGCTCGTACGGAACGTGTAATCAAAGTTTACTGCCGAATATCCGTAATGACAGGGTTAGGCCTAGCGCGGAATTAACGATCTGGGAATGGCGCTTTGGGCACCATACAAATTCTCCCCGGCGTGCAATTACGTCTCGCGTGCTTTCGAAATCAAAATTCTCCGAGTCGTGCTTTATAAATCGCATTACCGCGATCCTCCGTTTTATCTCCTCGAAGGTCCCTCACCCTTCGATTGCGGCTGCTACTGGCTTGAGTCATCTGTTCAATGCTTGGGGGATTATCGCGTAAATGCTTGGATTTAGTGGAAGGATTTTTTCATCTCTTGGAAAAGGTAAGAGCAAATTAATGTGCGTGTATATAGTCTTTGAATGTTTATATATAATTTATAATTCGTTTGGGATAGAAGTCGATGGAGATTAATGTACGGTTTTTTCTTTGTAATCTTCTGTTTTTGGACATCTGGTATTTGTTGAATTACTGGATAAGTAGGATTTAGTGTTAGAGGAACAAGTACGAATGGTCGCTTCGATCGCAGATATTCCAGATTCGCGAAACGCTCGTTTCGATTATGCTAATTCCACGTTTCCGAAACGTTCGCTCTTTGCACGCGCAAATTCCCCGATTCCGAAACGCCCGCTTTGATCATGCAAATTCGATGTTTCTAAGACGCGAGCTCTGATCGTAAAAATCGCGCGGTGGCCATCCGCTCGTGTTCGCGAGCTGAGAGGAATATGTAAGCCCGAATATTCGCATGTCCAACCTTTAAAAGCTGATCAGTGTTCCGCGCTCATTACAAACAACGAATTTCATATTTTAACCTAAAGATAACATTCTTTATCCACTATCCATAACCATATATTCCTCTTCCTTCATTGATGTACAATTCAAACTGCCTCATATAAAACCTAAATAAAACTAAATATCCATGCACATAAAACTTGAATAAAACATTTGGTTAGTGCAAAAATTCGTACGGACTTTCACTCTGACTTTTAATCACTCCGCAGAAATTTTCCACTCACCCAATAAATATCCATACACGTACTTATATTATATCGTTCCTCATCCAGTAACAATATACACCTATTATCCCAACCGCTATATTCGCGAAGCTTTTCCTCCTGGCGGAATTATCCAAAAAACGTTGCTGTGCCGTGGCAGATAAAAGATTGCCGAGCACTGCACTAGATAATGCCTTTTGTTAATACTGATTGGCCAGGATGGAGGCTGGTTCAGCTGGCCAGCAGAGGAGCCCTTCCTTTTTTTCTCAGCCACGTTGGCCGCTGAATGGTGGCCCCTCGCTTCGGGTCCTGCGGCAGGAAGGATGTCGAAGGAGGGGCAGGGGGGGGGAGAAGGCAAAAGGGATCCTTGAGACAAATGGCCGCGTTGGGCGAAGGGCGAGGAGGGGAAAAAAAAGGGAGGCAGCATCCAACAGCGGATGTTTCGGACGCGGCTGGCTGCTCGAACTTCAGGCTCCTTCTCGATCCTCTTTTCTGTTTCTTGCCTCTCTCGTTCTCCTCCTCTTGGGAGTTGACTCCGCTCCTCCTTGGCTGGAGTGCGGCTAGGTTTTGTTCCTTTTTCGGGCTATATTGACTCCATTCGTACGCTTCTTGTCCGCGTATTTAGTTTTGTATTTATTCTTCGGGCGACTGGATTATGAGCTGATCGTCGTTGGCTGACAGGAGGCGTCTGTTAATTTCATAATTATTAGCCACTCTTTGGAGGTGGTTAGGTATGTCAGGTGTGGTAAAATTGAGGCTGGAAGTAGTTTGAATAGAAAGCTCAGATTTACGATTGAAAGTTGTATATTCATTATCGATTCATAAAGTATACTGTGTAAAAGTATATTGGGTAAATGGCCTCCACGGATTTGCTGGTAAATACGCGGTTTTTTGTTAAAATCTTCAAATCTTGCGCGAATGTTGGAACAGGAGAAGCGTCGATGCATCAACATAAAATTGTTATTAATCAATCAAAATTAATTATCAACTTAAAATAAAATGATAAACTTCGTTTGTGAGATTATAAACTATTAAAATCTTTTGCGTAGCATAATCACTTACAAAGTTATAAATCCAACCGTTAAGCTGTAGTTAAAATACGTTAATTGCAAACGACCAATATTAATTCCACGCCAGCGCCCGCCAACCTTTATTAAGCCAACCTTCGACCTCGGTTTCCTCTCATTGTTTCCACGTCTCGGAGCGATCTGCTCGGCGCGAGATCCGATCGAGCCTGAGAAGGGTAGAATCTTCTTTCTAGTCGCAGTTAGGCGCTAACTATCGGCTAACTGAGGTATTCCAAGGAGGATTCCTCACGGTTCTGGCCGATCGCTGACCCTCTCGAAGCCTCGACGAGGTACTCTTCTCTCTTAACCCTTTCATCGACCAGAGCTTCGAGTGGAATCATACGCGTTGTATTCGTAACGGTAGTCGGCGATGCGGATGATTGCAACAAAAAAGCGATTCGTAACGCGCGATAAGTGATCGTATCGAAGGCCTGTAGAACCTGTGGAGGTGTAGGGGTTGCTTTATAGCGTGAAACTGCACTTCTGGTGTAGAGAGCCATCGCGATGCGAAGGAGCACGAGCTCCATTCGCTTGGAAAGGATGGTGTCAAACCTGATTAATAATACGAACCTAGTAAGTCGTAATAAAGCGTAATAAATAAAGGAACCTAACGAATGCAAACCTACGATGTGGCTAAATCCTGCATTTTTGTGGAGTACTTAAATAATTCGAAAATTTCAAGAACGGAGTGCGCATGCGCGAATAAAGAATTGGAAGCCATTTATCGGATATGCTATTCCATACATTTATACTCTATACTTTACGAATAAATAAAAAATGTACAATCTTCACTTATAAACCCGCGTTTTCTATCAAAATTATTCTTACCTAATTTTTGTGAGACCTTCTGCATATTTCGAGGTCTTTTTAAAACCAAAATTAGTTTAGATCAGTTTATTCAGTTTCGTTCTCAACCTTTGCTAAGGTTCCATCATACACTCGAGGCGTTCCAAAATCCACGAGTACGCGTAGGCTGACGCTAACGGGAAAGACGAGGATCATTTTAATCGTCTAGAAATCGGATTTTCGCCAGACGCACTACCAGCATCCCCCGATCGTTTAACAGGTGCGCCTATTGTCCAGGCCTGCACCCCATTCCTCGAGCGAGCGAGACGCTCTCTGCGCCCGGACAATAATTTCCACCCGGATCTTTCGCCGTGAGAACAGGTAGTAGCACGTGCTGCTAGAGAACAGGCAACGTCGGCCCCCTGAAAGCTGCAATTTCCAAATCTAACGAGGAGCTGGAGGCACCTCTGGAAATTACGGGGCTCGTTAGGTGCGCTTATAGCGAGAAGGGCATTGTATCTTCCTCGGGATCTGGTAGGAATCCATAATTTCAATCGAGCAGGAAGATCGACGAGTCTATCCGCGCGTACGTTATTACATCGATTCACGGAGCATAGTAGCGAGGTACGACATGGAGATGAGGGATCGTGGAGGTACGACGAGTGCTCATCGAGGGCACGTCGACAATTGGCCCTTCGGTGCGCACATCGATTAACTCCACGTTTTGAAAAATCTTAAATTTAAGCGTCAAAGCGCTCGGTATAGTCGTAACTTTTTACATTTATAATAACTTTCCTGAATAATAAAGATTAGCACCATTTAACGGCAAAATTTGTTTGGCCATCGAATAATAAGTGATTTATTTCAGAAGCCATTTTGATTTTTTCTTGGCCATGCTTTCTTATCAATTTTATATGCCGTTAGATGAAGGCTAAATCTGTATTTATGCATTCTACATTACACTTTCTACAAATTCATTTCTACAAATTCACGTGGAAAAAAAATATTTGCATTTATATTATAGCGGGAACTTTAAGAAACAATATACATTATTTCATCGCATTTCTCAACTTTTTGCTTTATGGAGTTAATCGATGTGTGCACTGAACGACTCAATTATTACTGTTCAACGATGTCGAAGCTCGAAGGATGTATCCAGGATTTCGAGCAGTGCGCGCTTTGGAAATATTCCTTTCCATCGTAAAAAGTACCGAAACGGAATATCGAGACGAGGAGCCATCGCACGGAGTACGATGAATCAAGGGGGAATAATTTATTCGGTTCCCACGCGCGCCGCCTCATCCGTGGCAATTATCCTCGCGGAAGAGCATTAGATACAAAGGCGCCAAAAATCAAAGCGGGCCACAAAGACGACGGGGAGCAAAAAAAGAGGGGGGGGGGGGGAAGAAGACAAAAAAGAAAAGGAGAGAGAAAAAAAGGAAAGAGAAGAAGAGTATTCGCGAGGTCACGAGAAGCGACGAGCGATACAAGGCGTGCGTGTCTGGCCGACAATGGAATTTTATCCAGCTCTTTCTTCCACGATATCAATGGCCCTCGGTCCGACGCTCGTTCAGACTTTTTATTCCGCCTCCTCTAGTTGGCTCGCAAGCGAGACAATCGTGGCACGCGGAGTCGGCACTAAATCCTCCTTTAATGTCCGCGGACATTAAAAGAGGGCCAATGCCGGATTTGCATAACCTATAAAGCCGCATTATGAGCCTCGCGAGCTCCGTATATCCTCGATACGCCCTGGCTGGAGCTTCATTGCCCCACGAGACGCTCTGTCTACCGCGATTTCCTCGATTTAGCCGCCCGCGGCTACCTCTGGACGCTTTACGACCATCCACTGGATTTTCGCGCTTGCGGAGGTCGAACTTGGCTGATATCGATTGTGCAGTGCGAGAGACACGAGGAGATTTGTCGATGAAGAACGGATATGGGGATCCTGGCGAGAAGCAACTTGGTGCAGGAAGCAGGGTTATTATTTTGAAGTATTGGTATATATTTATAATTTTTTTAATACGAAGTATAGATATAGCTTTAATGGAGTTTATTGAAACACTATTAATAAAAAAAGCAGTTGTCCTTCCTCGAATGAATGTTTATAAGCATTTCGATCTAAAGGTAATTATCTTCGACTAGGATGAGAAACGATGGCCATAATATTTTTGCAGACCGATCTCGAGTAAGTTTCGATTTTACGAGTGCGCTTGGCATTGGTACGTCATAGCACTTCTAAACCTTTCTTGATCCTGCAGCACCAGATCGCAGCGCCTTGTACAGTTAAAAACATTTAGCCAAAGGCATTTAACAGAGCCAAGTTCCTTGCATAGTCATGAGTTTGACAGGGATGAAAAAGCAGCTGGATCCTTGAGAAACCTCGGTGAGCGACTTTAGTGCAACGCACTTACTCGCCATCCTCCTTTCTGGAAGTCCCGCGTCGTCCGCTTATCGAGTCCGCGCCGATTTCCTGCCTTCTTGCTTCAGCCCTGCCTTTCCAAGATATTAGAGCCCAGGAGCCCTTATAAAGTTCACGTGGACCAAAGTAAAACCTTGAAAAGGAACGTACACGGCTGGACGTACTTCCTGCTCTGCCCTCTCACGGATCGATCTTCTTTGATCTCCGGGAATGGTCCTCCGCGAGCAGAGGCAGCCTTCTTTCGATTGGAACTACCAATAGTATTTCCCTTTTCGTCGATCGCATCTCGTATAATTAATAGACCTTACTCGGAAAAGCCAGGTTTCTTCCTTCTGCTCTGGAGATTCCATTTTTCCACTCGCCAAGTCGGACGTCCGCACTGTCGACTCACTTTTGATCCTGATTGGGATCGATTTAATCGAGATAACGAGGGACTTGCGGAGAAAGAGAGAGAGAGAGCTTCAAAATGCTCTGGAATCTTGCTCCTCGCGATTACGATCGGACGATCTTGAAATTTGTCCGGGAAGTCGCAGTTAATAACGCGATACAATTAAAGGATTCCTCGCGCGTATGAAGTTAAGCGAATCAGCACATTAAACGTAATTTCGTATAATCGGAAACAACGCGGGAGAACGCTCGCATGTGGCGGCAATTACGCACCGGCATGAAATACTTGCATATATTTCAGCTCTCGCGCCTTCCTAGAATCCCAGATATCGCATTCATTCGCCTCCGCCAACTCTGAGAAAGGATTCTTAAGATATATTGGACAATCGCGTTACCATTCTTGATAATCGAAAGTGCGCATCTCGTGTTTTTCTTGCCTTATCGAGGCTCTTATCGTTGTAGGGTCGAGAGGTTTAGTGTCTTGCGTGTTTTTTTTTTTTTTTCTCAGGAAGCGTGAATGCAAGAGTGAAAATTACGATTATATATTGGATTAATCGCATACAATTTTTCTCATGGCGCTACGATACTTCATTCTCATTTGTCTTTTTTCAATGAATAATAAGAAACGAATCGTTTTCCCGTTAAGCGGCATGGATTTAATTTCGAGGAAATAGTGAATTAAAGCTGGTTTAAATTACATATAGACATCCTCTTTTTATATCTATTATAAATTATTGTTTCAAGTTCGATTTATAGCACTTTGACACTAGAACTACCAAACCAGTCAAAATGATCAGTCGTTTCTTTAAAAAATCGTAGTGCTTTATAAGGATGCATCTTTTGAGATTTACCATGATTTTCATGCAATATTTAGAGCATCGTTTTGATCCACTGATATTTCCTCTCACTCTCCCCCTCTTTTTAAAGATGTACGTGGTGTTTTAAATATGCCCAGAGAGTGGCCGGTAGTTCTAGTCTTAAACAACCTCTGCTCATCCCTTCGTTAAGCTTAAACTGACAACGCGCACGGAGGTTAGGAGTACGGAACCTATATTTAGACAAAGAATACCACGCCTCTGTCAGCATTTTCATCGAGCTTAATTGGCCTGACCAAAGCTCGATAATCGTGCATCGCGCGTTCGTCCGAGCAGGAAGCCAGGCCTCGCGAGCGAGTTTCAGCGCCTCGTCGCAGAGATCAGAGAAACCTGATCCCCGGCGCCCTGTGAGAAAACGGAAGTTTCCATACGAATGGAAACAGTTGCTGCGCGGGAACGAGATGCACGAGATCGTCTCGCGCTTCCTATTTTTTTTCTGCGCCTACTTCTTCCTCTTTGTAATCCATTTTGGGCACCAACCGCCAAGCCCACTTGACTCAGGACCTCTTTAAGCCGGGTTTCGAACCACCGGAGTAACAGTGTGTGTATCCAGTGGAAAAGCCAGAGGCGATGGGCAGAATGCTTCCTCGTATTGTCGGTCAAGATTCCGTGTAAAAGAGTTCCGTCACGTGCGCGATACACGCCTGGCTGTACCTGGTCGTCAATATTCAAAGGGCGAGGCTTCCTGTCGCGGATTTCGCGGGAAAGGGAGCAGCTTTGAATACGTATATCGGTATTGACGTTGGTGTCGAACTCCTAATCTCGCTTCCCGGATGGTTTCTGACATTACAACGCAAGCTTTGAATACGTTCAATCGTTTCTGTCATACAGCGCTTTGTACAGGATTTTAGGATAACTTGGATGAAGGAAAGAACTGTCTTCCTTTCTTTTTTATCTGTTGTAAAATTTGTTTTTTTATATACAGTGTTGAGGATTTTTTTAAATATCTCCTAGGATTACATCGTACGTGACGTTGATTTATTATTTTATTTATTTATCAGACTCTATTTTATTACTATATTGTATTTGTTAATTTATTACGAATTTCGGTTTTTAACCACTGGAAGCCTAAGCGTCGTGTTTTCTTCAATTGTATCGACAAATCGAATGTTGAATAATCATTCGATAGATCGATGTATCAATATTTTGAAGGGAACCCGGCGATGGATGTTCCAATGTTCGTAAATCGAATGTTTTTTAATGTAAAAACTCGGGTGAAATCGCTTAACGAGCTTCGAGAAGCGGGATCTTTACCGAGCCAATGAATCATCGGGGTAAAGTAAGCGGGTAAAAAGGGAGTAAACAGAGACAGTCCCCGAATTCTTCGGGACTGAATCATTTGGGGGAACACCCGTCGCCTTCGAAGGAGGAATGCCTGGGCGGAGGTGCTAAAAAGACGATTCTGGGAACTCGAGATGCCCGTTACTCGCACGATGCCAGACTTCCTTACCTTCTTACGGACCAATTACGATCTTTCCGCAGCATCGTCCTGCCCCTTCGAGTGCGCGATCTCTCAGGATGGTTATCCCCTTACGCTGATCGCGACGAGAGGACGTAGGCCAGTTGTTTACTCGTATTGGCTGTCCCAAAATTCATGTAAAATTTGAGAATGTTGAAAAAAGAGCGAGTATATTCTATGGCTGTTGTCAAACGGCTGCTCGCTGAGATTCATTTATATAAAATAACGAGGACATGAAAATATATCAAAATATCTGAAACGTTTAAGATATATAAAACACAAGCGTCATATATAAATAATAAGATATATCAAAATGGTTTTGGGGCCATATAAATATCGCATATAAATACATGAAAACGAAAATGTATACATATAAGTATATAAAAATATATCAAAAACACATCAATATCACATCTAAAATATATATTTAAATACAACAACATGGTTTTTGGGCTACATAAATATCACATCCAGAGTATATAAAAATACATCAAAATGGCTTTTGGCTCGCCCCCCCCCCCAGCATCGTCACCCGTACCCTATTTTGGAGAGCACCGTCCTGGAGGACGAAATCGAAGGTTTCCACTCGAACGGATCGAGCTTCCTCCCGCCCTTCGATCCGGCAGATGCGCTAATCCAATTAGCTAATTAGCGGATCGCGGATCCGTGAACACCTAACCGTGGCAATTAGCGTGGCCGTCGGCGCGGAAAGGGGCGGCCGAATGCCGGGCAAAAAACCCGGGTATCTCCCATCGGACTGAGTAACAGGTTTGGAGGAACGCACAGAATGTTAGGGATCCTATCCAGGATGAATGCGCGGGACGCAGGCGCCTGGGATCTTCCTCGGGTCTCTGCCTCTGGGGCAGCGAGGGAAATTGAGCGAAAGGGAGATTGAAAAAAAAGAGATCAACCGTTTCATATAACACTTAACCTACGAGCCACTTTATGGACACACTTATGTACAGCACATATATCCTTAAAGAAAAGGGATATCAAGAAGAGATGTCGATGGATCGATAGAATGATTCAGACTCCGCGCTAGAGTCATGGAAAATCTCTAAAAATGCTCAGTTACCAGGTACAGTGATTTTTCTAAGAAACGACTAGCCGAGTTTTTAACTCATTAAGGACCGCCAAGAAATCTGTAAGACATACACCTGGGACCGCACGTTTTTAGGCAAACTTGTACGTTCTACTCCTGTTTTTCTATATTCTCTTCCAGTTGTCGAGTTTAACTATGAAATTTAATATATAGAATATTGATGTAAATACTTAAATACACAAAGCAGATAG
>JBCFXI010001336.1:0-50384 GCA_038496175.1 Ampulex compressa | reverse complement strand
ACCCCCCCCCCCCCCCCCCCCCCCCCCCCCCCCCCCCCCCCCCCCCCCCCCCCCCCCCCCCCCCCCCCCCCCCCCCCCCTTGATATTCATGAGATGCGGAACGAAGCGAGGGCCGAAACTAGTTCGAGTTATACAATGCAAAGTTTCGGCCCGTTCTTATTCGGCGTAATGGCCGATTTGCCTCCGCTCGCCGATCTTATCTTTTTATTTATAAGTTCGACTTCGCGGCCGGACGGCGGAACTCGTGTCCCTACAGCGAAACGTTTAGCCTATTGGACGACGTCAATTTTTCAAACGATACCCGCATATATATGTATATGTATTTTGCTCGTCGACAGCTTAGGAATTCGCATTTCGCGATCGTACGATGTGAATTTTAGTAATCCACACCTTGGTGGGTGTTTAGAGGCTAGCTTTTAGAGGCGGTGTCAGGTATTATTTTAAATCTTGCGGGATTAAATTTACACGAATAACTTTTCGTGCGTGGGGTGTCATATGTGAACGAAGATTATTACGACCCAATTATATTCCACAATATCTGTATTTATTAAATATCGAGCTTTAAAGCGATGTCATATACCGGATGGTTAATATGGATTGTCCCAAAATTCACGCAGGAACTGATCCTGATACGATACGCAGGTTTATAATTAAAAATTGTAAATTTTTTTATCGATTCATAAAGTATACACCCACACAACTGTGCTAGTGGCTACGCGCGATTCCGTTGAAATTTTCAAATCTCGCCTGAATTTTGGGTCTACTACAAATATGTGGAAAGTGATTTCAAGAGGCAGAGTGGGAAATGCGTGATTGCGACAGGGGTGGACGTTGAAGGCAAGGCTCGTGCCTTCGTCCGGTCGGCCCGTCCGCCATGCCCACCTTCGACGTATCTGGGATGCTTTTGAATTCGCGGAAGCCCCCCCATTGAGTAGGTTTAATTAAACTTACAATTGTGATTCAGGTGGGACAGCTCCAGCGCCGTGCATTTATATCGATGTCTCGTCTCCAATGTGGGTATCACTATCCCGATGACCAGGCTCGAGTCCTTCTCGTGGTAGCAAACCAGCGCGTCGCATTCCTTTCCGTCTGCAATGCATGTTCGTGATCGACGTAAGTATGTGCCACTTCAAACCGCGGAAGGTATTTCGCGATTGGATACCTTGCAACGTTGCTCGCCACTTTTTTCTCGGTGATTCGATTAATTTTCTACCCGCTCAATGTTCGATATGTATACCTTTTATTGGAAATAAGGGATAATTGGAAATAACGATAATGAACGCTTTTAATTTGGAAGTTCATCAATATTGTGTACTCGCGATTCGCATCTTTGCGACAAAGGAAGACCCAAGTCGCGTATCTTAGGATATCTCTTTTTCCTTACAAAAGTAACCTCACATCGATCTAATTCAAACGAATATAACGCAAGATACGCGATAACGATTATTCACTCGGACCACTTTCACAACTACGCTTACATTTTACATCTCGATATCAACAAAGTATCAACACGTTCGCAATCGGTCAAGATCTGCTCGAAAACAAGTTGAGAATAAATTCACAGTACTTAAGTGCCCGTGTCGAAAATTGGTAGAAAAGCAAAAAAACCACGAATACGAGGCTCTGAATCCAAAACGGTAGATGGAAAATGCAAAAAAGGGGGAAGTCGGGAGGAGGTTTTCGCGCGGGTGAACGTCAGAGAGCGACGGCGGTGAAAGGCGGAAAGGAAGTTGCCGGACGATTTCGCATTATCCTGTCCCCTCGCATATTTCACGGCGGATGGCGTAATATCTGCTCGCCACCGCGACGAGACGGCGGAAACAATGGCCGGTAAATGAAAATAAAATTCCCGGTAGCCAAGCGCCGATGGGTGGGGGGCACATAATCGTATGCAAAAGCGCGCGGCGCGTCTCTGCGCGTGGCACGGGCCGGCATACAAATGATCTCTCGGAACGAGCTAAAAATCGCAATAAATCCAGGCCCCTATGAGCCGCGAAGGTGCAGCGGATATATATCTCGGGAAGCATTCGATCGATGAGGTTTTTATCGGAATTTGATTTCAAGGATCGTTCCAATTTTACGGATATATGTCTTGGGATGTGTTCGCTCGATGTTGCTTTAATCGGGATTTGATTTCAAGGATCGTTTCAATTTCATGGACATATATATAAATGGACGTATTCGATCGATGATGTTTTTATCGGGATTTGATTTTAAGGATCGTTTCAATTTTACAGCCTCGTAAGAAGGGCCAAAGAGTGGCGATCTCCGCTTTTTTTTATCCTCCTCTATTTTTTCCTCGTCACGCATTAAGGAAACTCACGATAGGCGTACTCGCACGAGGTTATGTCACGTGACCTCGGAAGAATTTTCAGAGCATCTAGATAATCCAAGGAGATTCATCTATATCGCATTTCAAATTATATTCGTTTAAGCGATAAATAATGTCGATCCATCTTTGAGAAGGAGACTCTTGTGTATACTGCGGTTCTAGTGTCTCGAAACTGACTTTGAAGAAGTATGAAAAGAACAAAGTGATTCGTAAACCGAATGACCTCAGCGGTCGGTGTCGAAAATCGATCATGGAAAAGGGAGGGGGGAAGGAGAAAATCCCGCCATCTTCCTCCTTCCCTCGTTAGCCCTCCTGCGAGGTGTGATCGATTCGAGGAGTTTCCACGGCGGGATCTTCGACGGCACTGGATTAAACCGACGTACCTCGTTAATTTTCTGCCCGACGATGCTACATCCCGCGGTTTACGGCCTGGAGAGTCCTAGACATTCCGCTCGCATTGTACATACATTATGTACGTCGGGTAAATCCGTATCGATACCGTGGCTTTACTCCCGAAATCTCGTTAACGCCCGAGCACGAGGCGTGGTTGCGTCGTAAATGCCGTGTGGCGGATATTGCATTATATGTAAATACGGTTCACTCTCGAGGTTCGCACTAGGCAGTGAAAAAGGGCCAGCTGTACACTGGTAATTATCGGCGCGAAAGTAGCCGTCGTTTTAACCATTCGTGCCACGATGACGAGAGCCGTGATTATTTCTGTGCCAACCTGACGCGAGGAATCGAAGTTTGCGAAGAGATCGGCACTGGTAGATTCGCGGAACTGTTTTCACTCGGGCTAAGAAGTGCGCTAAAATTTACACTGTACGCGAGATGAAGTTATTTCAATTAGGAATTCCGGTAGGAGAAATCGGGATGTCGTCAAATGAGAAACTTTTGTAGCAACGTGGACGTAATTTCAGGGAGAAAAGGTTGATTTTTAAATGAAAATTGCGGAGTGCTCTTCGTGGATTTCGTTTTTAGCTCAGATTTCTATTGAAATAATTCGACTGAAGGAAAAGAATTAGAAGCAGTTTCGCTTTGAGCTTCATCGCGAAACAACCCGTCGGTACGCGTTATCGCTATTCGTGTTCTTAATTCGCTCGACAAAGTTTAGCGCGAACAACGAGGGGACTTTCCACTCTCGCAATGGTACAACATTCCTCCGGCGAATTAGCGACAAAATAGGAATTGGAATTCACGGTTGCGCAGCGTGGCGTAACCTGCCATTAAATCTTTCGCAATCCCGGCTCGATTATCCGGCCGCGCTTTATCGGGACACGGCAATTAAGAGTTCAAGTTAAGTTAAACCGAAGGAAGTCCGCTCGTTGCGTTTTTTGACAGCTCACACGCGAGGATCTGGCGCGAATCTAGCGAGCTGGATCGCGAAAAGTCCGGTGAAAAACGGAGATTGACGAGAGAAAAACCGCGGGAGCCACTGAATCTCGTCTTTCCAAGATCGGGTCTCAAGAGCGACGGAGATCATTCTCGTGAGAAACGAAGTCTCTCATTAGCGCCCTCCTCACCAGGGTCCAATCGCAAAAATCCTCCTCACAGCCAATGCGCACATTCGTTTGCGCATATTATACACGTGCACCGACAACGTGCCACTGTAAAAACTCACTTTCTGGTCAAAAATTCGACATTCTTAACGCGATGAAAAAATATGATGTTGTTCGTTCAATGACTCGATGTATATTAAATACGTTTGACAGATGTCATACCAACCAAACGAAAAGAAGTTAAGGCTCCTTCACGACAAATGTTCCCAATCGATACATTTGTATCTTAACGCTCACTTCATACCGGTACGCCTGATAAATTAACGCGATCCCCTCTCTCCATTTATCGAATACCTCTCTCGCGTACACGAAGCGTGATATTAAACGCGTCAAATCAAAATCCAGACAATGCAAGGGTTGGTCAATAAAAACGAGCGAGGTTCTGAGGCCAGGGCGCGATTAGCGTAGATCATCGAGTCGAAGGTGACGATAGAGTGAAGTGGCGCCCCTTTCTCGATCGCGGCGTTTTATCAAGGTTCCTCGACTCTCTCGTCGAAGAATGTCGGCTCGTTACGCACTTTCGGAGGATCGAGCGAATTGCGGGGACGAAATATATCGTCGCTCGGCTCGATTTCGACGGTCCAGCGGCTTCGAGAAAAGATCCCGGAGCGCGAGTGTAATTATCCGAGGGCGTAATTCGCGGCATTAAGACCGAGAACGACGTGTCATTAGCCGGCCCTGCCAGTCGGCTGACAGAAATGATACGTCCGCGTACGGTGACTTTTGTCGGTTAACAAAGAGAAAACGATCTCCCTGAAGCTTTAATGGGAGACGTCGCGGCGGCGTTCTGGGAATCACTGTAATTGTGGTAATTTTCTACTTTCCGTATACGGCGACATCGTTGGGCATCCTCGAGGACAGCCTAGAGCGTGATCATTCTAAAAGGCTCGAAATACACGTGTTAGAGCTACGATGGTGTTGCGGATGGAAGCTCGGAGTTACACCACGCGGGAGACCCGGCTTCGAATCGCGCCTTATCATCTCTGGTTTTTTTTCTTGCGATATGTATACTGTAGTTCTGGCGATTCAGAACCCATTTTAAACGGTAGGTCCTAAACCACATGATTTTAGCAGTCGATACTGAAAATAAATTAAAAAAAAAAATATACGTGTTACACGACGGCTGATATAACAGAGCTCTCTCGATGGATCCTTTTTTTTCCTCACATTTTTGAAATGACAACCGATGTGTGTATTGGACGTGAAAAGTGTCGAGGAATTCAATCTTCATTATATCGATCCAATCTTATTTATATCGTATTCACCTAAAGGATACCGACGACGACTAGATGGAAGTAAATTCAATACCGCGAGGGAAACGATATTCGTACCCAAGCCGCATCGATGTTCGAGTTTCGCAGCAGCTTCGAAAATATATATGGAATTTTGAATGTAAATATGAAAATCGCTTGCATCGAAAAATATGAAAGTAACGGCGGTAATATCGGGCTTAGAAAAGTATTCGAGAACGTTGCTAAGCGGTTCTTTTATTTTCCATCGATTAGTAAGAGCATCGAATGGCCTGCATTGTGCAAAATGGGAATCCGATATGTTAATTTCATATAGCAGTTAAGGAAATATCGAGGAGGAGGGGGGGGGGGAGATGAGCTCGAGGTGAGGCGTTGAGGGCCAATGGAGGATCGAGGAAAGGCGTCTTATAAATATCAATGGGGTGCCGCGCGTCCTCACAATTGGTATTATTCAAATAACAAGAGTAGGAGGTAACGAGAGCGGCTGTATTAAAGCTAAAGTCATTTAAGGAAATAAAGCCACGTATTTTAAATTCCCCCGGTACGATCCTCTTTTACCATTTTGATTACTTAAGACCAGGGGATAAAAATAAATTCCCGATAAAAGATGGAAAAAGTGGTAGGTATTACATAATCCTCGAATTTTGCCATTAATAGCTGATTCGACGTAAGACAAAGTGCTAAGAGCGGATCTTTGCTTTTCGTGGATAACAAAAAATCTCTGAGGCGGTTATCTTGTTTATACCATTCTTTGGGTGTGTTCTTCTTTTTTCTTTTTTCTAATTCCTTTTTGGCACCGACTGCCAAGCTCATTTGGCCTAGGACCTACTGTTTAATGTGGATTTCGAACCACCAGAGCTACAGTATACGTATCACATGAAAAAACCATCAATGATGGATGGCATTCTATCCACTTCACCATCGTAGCTCTTTTCCTTCTTGTTTTAATCGATTGCAGCGTGTTGAGTCGAAGATCGCGTTGATAATTGCCATTTTAATTTAATTTAATTAAATGATGATACGCGTCGATAATTACCATTTTCCTCGAGAGGGGCGAATTTGTCCCGACAAAGTAGCGCCACTGGTAACCAGCAACGGGCGTAAAAGGCGCCCGCGGAGAAGAGCAGCACCAGGACAAGGACTGCCAGCAGAAGCGATTTCCTCCAAGATCCGTTCTGCAAGCTCAGGGCGAACTGCGGCTCTAAAACGTGGGAAGTACTGTGGTCAGATTTCTGATGATATTGATACCATGACCACTTCTTTCAAGCGACAGTTTGCCAAAAGTTGTTGATTTATAAACAAGAACCCCGATGCACTCGCATCGAGAAAGCTGCAGTTCCTCGAGCAAACGGTTACATAAAGTTTTCTCGACGATGTTGCATAAACAAGGATCCGTAATAAGCAGGGCGCATTTTAAAATTACAGGAAAGTAAGAATGGCGATTGAAAAGGCGCACTCCTCCTGAACTTTCCTTAATTATCGCCAATTAGTTAGCCCGATCTCACCGGTAATGAATCGTATTGTAAATCAAGTTTTATTCGACTCGAGCCTGTTAATTAATGTCCACTCGGTGTTCTCAGGGTTTCTTTCAGGGGAATGCCGTTCGTTGGAAAGGATTCTTTAAAGCGAAGTGTCGATGCGAACGAGTTCCACTTTTATGGACTCCGATGGCTCTTACAAAGTAACCCAATGAGTATAGGGATACCAGGACACGATGGTATGCGATGAAAAATATAAATGTCTTCCTGTCGTCCTACGCTTTGAGCGTATCGAGTCTCCATTGCCTTTTTCTCTCTTATTAAATTACGTGGAAGTCGTTCAACGGTAAACTCCCCTAAAAGAAAACTCTGATTCCGGATAATGAGAGGGGTCAGAGATATCGGAATTTCTTCCAAATCGGAACTGCGTCTGTAGGATCAACACGAGGAGCGTGGAGGATTGGTTTAAGGCGATTTCTCATGATTTGTAAATTGTGCTTGATAAGGCCAAGGCATCGATACACTTGGCCGCTAGTCCGAGAAGAATTCTAACATCTCAATATAACGGAGCGTGTCGCTCTTCGTTCTACCTTCCGTGTCGGTAATCGTACAACTTTCATTATTCCCACGTTTCTAATGGCCCCGCTCTGGCGCGAATAAAACAACGGTACTTCCGCCGTTCGCACCTCCGCTCCTCGGTAGCGGCAAATCAAATTACCGGGAGAATAAACGGGATCCACCTTCAGCGTTGGATAAATTAGAGTTTAGTTACCTTGTCGATAAACGTGGGCCGGCAAGGTGATCTCCTCGTCGACGCCGTTGCTAACCTCGCACTTATATTCCCCGTAATCTTCGAGAGTTATGTCCTCTATCTCCAGATAGGATCCGACGATTTGGTCGTTCTCCCTGAAAATGGTTATTTGCTCGTTCAATCATGACCCCTCGGTCTTCTTTGGCGATAAAAAAAGAGAATTCCGAAATTCCGGAAGTCACGGGAGGGGCTTAAAATATTGGCCTTCCGGGATCGATTTGGCGAGCTATCATCCTCCATCTTTGAGGAAAGTCGAATCGATCTTTGATTGGCTGTGACGTAATGACGTTTGGCGATTTGGTCCAATGAGGTGAGACGAGACAACTAATGGATTATCTGTATTAAATATATTTCCTAGATACTATTTATAAATGCAGAAAATTCGTTCGTTGCTCCCTCTCGTGTCATTGGGCCAATTATCAAAAGTTATTTCGAGGAAACCAACGAAAGACCAATTCGACTTTCTTTAAAGTATAGACATATATATAAGAGAGAGAGATTTTTATGGTATTCATCATCGAATTGAACCCAGTAAAACGTGCCTCGCAGTTCGTTATGTACGCCATAGTACGGGATACTAACTATAGGCTCGTTACCATATAACGCACAGACAGGATGCAAATAATTCTCGCCCGAGAATACCGGATAATCAAGTGGATTAGCGACGATTTGCACGTGTAAATCGGTACTCTCGCTTTCCAACGAATTTCCCCTCTGTATCGAGCTAAAGACGAGGTTTCCCTCCAGTCACCAATTATATCCCGGTTTCATTCAAACGTTATCCGCCGCCAATGCGCTATTTCATTTCGAACGCTCCAACAATAACGTCATTAATATAGTCCTCGCCAGGAATACCCATCGTGATTATTATCCTCATTATTCGCAAGCCGTGCCGTCATAACCGATATCGAAAGTTCCGCCTGTTCTAAGTTGGATGCATCATCACGCGCGTTTGCACGTCTATTCCCATTAACCACCTTAGGGGCCTCGCGCTTTGTGCAACTAATCATCAACGTTCTAATTAGCCGAACTCTCCTCTAACCGCTGCCAATTTTCCAACCTTCCATCTTACTCCCGACAGTCGACGCGCGGTGATGAAATCTCTTACCTAAGATCAAGACAAGCCTCGAACAGATTTCCGTCTACGGTATCTCCGAATGAAACGAACGTAATTCTGAGATACACATCGATACGAGCTATCCTCCTTCAAAGTAAGCTTCGAGCACAAAGCCACGCTTATCGTAGGATTCCGAAAGATTCGGCTTATCGATCGAACGCGCAGCTCTCGAAAGCGAGGCTTCGCTGGAAACCAATGATTACATCGCTTTTCAGGGCTTTTTGGGGTTGTCGGGAATGTATTATTAGGTCGATATCCCAAGGGCCCTGAGGTGGGGAGATTTTCAAGAATTTCTCTATCGAAAATTCCTCCGTGGGAGGTGGATGAGAGATCGAGGCTGAAATCGAAGGTACGTCGTCGTCGAGCGAGCGGCCATAAATCCTGGCAGGGACTCGCGTGCTTACGAGCCGGCGTTTGTTCTACGAGCAGTACCTCGGGCCAGCAGCAGTCCAGGGGATATCGTGGATAGCTTATTAAGCTGTTCATAGAGCCGTCAGCCTGTCCACCGATGTCTCGTACTTTTCTATCAATGCTGACGGGCACGTTCACCTCGACGCAAAACGAATCGTCCGGATTCGATGGAGTCGTAATCGGTTTTTATCCCTCTAAGAGAGCGAAGAACCGAGAAGTCGCTTAGCGGAGCATTTCTCTCGATCCTGAGAGATACTCCGTGATTTACGCACTGACTTTAACACGACACTGATCGTAATGATTAACAGGCTCCGTGTCACAGCATATACGCTGAGTTTACCATTCACGCTATTTAGAATTTCCCTCGCAAAACGAAAAATTAAAAAGGATTCGTTTCCTTTCCAATTATAAAAATCATAACACATATGTCAGAAGCAAATTGTAACAAAATGCACAATGCACAGCTTGGACGAAAATCAAAAATAAATCCAAAAGCAAGGAAATAAAAGCCGCCCAGCACGGAACGCGTTGATATTATTAAATATTAAATAGTAATATCGAGAGATAAAAGCGATTTTCGAAATTCCTTCGAATCTCTCTTATCAGTGTACAGTCTTAATAATATCGTAGTAGCTTTCTTCGGAAGCGACAAAAATTCAACGGGATTCTTTCATTTTGTCTTGTTAAAAAATGACGATCTTAATCGATGTTGAAAAGAAGTACGTAATTTTTTTTTTTTCGAAGGCATTTTACTATTAGCGATAAGGGGGATCTTATCGTCAGGGGTACATCTGCTTTATCCTTCGACGCCCTTTTGGGGGGCGCCTGTTCCGATATTCAAGGGCCGCGGTTGAAATTCCCCGGCCGGGACAATTTTCTGACACGGCACTTTGTGGAGGGCACGGCAAAGCTCTTTTATGGCCAGTTTATCGGCCGGTATATACATATGTAGATTTATCGGTAAGCGACTGATAGCCCTGGCACAAAGGATTCGGCATCGATTTATCCCGGGGAAAAATAGCGGTGGGCTTGAACGCCCTGTCCGACATTGCGGATGCGAGTCTAACAGAATTTAGGCATGCATTTTGCATCTCTCTTTGACCGCCTCCTTCTCTTTCGACGCTGATCCCCTTTGACCTTTCGCTCCTCGTTAATCATTTATAACCCATATTTCCTTTAATATTCGACGCTTTGGCCGGACCGAACTCTTCTCACTGTCGTTTCTCATCCTTAACACTAGAACTACCAAACTAGTCAAAATGACTGTTCAGTCGTTTATTTAAAAAATCGCAGTGCTTTATAAGGATGTATTTTTTGAGATTTTCCATGATTTCCATGCATTACTTAGATCATCATTTTGATTTACTAATATTTCCTTTGATTCTCTCCTTTTTTTTTTTTTAAAGATGTATGTGGTGTTCTAAATATGACCAGAAAGTGGCTCTAGTGTTGAAAAGAGAAAAAAGAAAGGAAGTCGAATATCACGCGATCACTCGAGGTCTGACGTCATTTGCTTCGAGTTAATTTAAACAGTTGGAAAAAAAAATATTATAACCTGCTTTGGACAAGGCGTTTAATCGGGATATTGCTTTGACGTCAGCCTGGATTATTGTGGATTATAACCGCTTTGCATTTCGGTATTTTGGGCAGCGGCCTTTCGCTTGTGTTTTGAGAAAATCGTCCCGCTGGGAACGCGTCATTTGCACAAACACGTTCCAGTATCTCCATCGTGACACGATATTACACATTAAGGGGAGCCAAGGATAATATTGCGATAGATTGTCGCAGTTTTGGGACAAGTAATTGAGATCATTAATAGTGTTCCATTATTTATTCTTTTTATCTATACTCTTTTCCTTCCGCTTTCGATATAAGCCATCGACGAGCCAGGCCATTAGCCTTTTACACTCTTTATACGCCTTCTATTTATAGGCTATTAATACGTCCATTTTATCGCGCTGCGAACATTTTTACGCTCTTTCCACTGCTTTAAATCGCGCATTAAGCTCGATGAAAACTCTATCCTCTGCTCTACATCCGACATTTATTCGGACAAAAGTTGAATAAGACTAGACGGTACGAAATCTAAAAAAAAAAGGTATTGGACCGCGTAGAGAGTAAGAGGAGAAGTAGGAAGCGTAAGCTTTATCCCGTAGGGAGCCTTATTATCCCGGGCTTGGCCGCAACGAAGAGCGCAATTTGCCAAGGAATTCCATATCCGGCAGTTCATTTCGTGCCGGACGAGTTCTCATAACGTGGATTAAAATCGCCATCGGTCTAATTTTCTTCCACCGTTCGGCCCCTTTTACATCAGAACCGACAGCCCTTTTAATCCTTTTGCCTTCCAATAAATTTCATTCCTCTCGCGCCAGTCGGTCCACAGTGCAGATTTCTGGCATCGACCGTTAAGGTCGTTCCGACTGCGATATGCCGCTTCAAGATTGATTCCCTTTATACATACCCCACGGAAAATTGTTATTTGCAAGCGAGGCTCGCGACTTGAAAATGATCAACGATCGCTTTTATTATATCCTTGACTCTCGATATCGATCCCTAAAGTTAGTTGGCTTGATATATTTAAATAAATATATTATTTACCCTAAAGCACACTAGACTAAAGTCAATCGAGTTTACTAAATTTGCGACTACAGTAATATTAGGACTTTATAATTATACTATACCTTCATGACCGAAGATTTTCCAAAATTCTATTGAATCTATTGAAAAAATGTATTCTCTTATCGATAAAATTTTATGACCGATTTTTTTCAAAATTCAAGGCTTTATCCTAAAAAACTTTTTCTTTACCCTAAAAAACTCGATTCAAAGTATCATCCATCGTTGGCCAGGACGGAAATAAATTTGTACACCTTACAAATACAGTACATCGCATCGAAAGCTACGATTCGGAATATAAACTGCGCAACGCCCTCACAATCCCCTCGTTTCCATCGTTTGCCCGATTTTCGACGGCCGCGCAGCCTAGACGTACGGGCATACTGCCCCAAGGTGGGTATACGCTACGAAAAATTGCAATTTAAATTTACGCATGGAAAATTATAATTTGCCAGCAACGAACGGGATTTGAACTCAGGGTCTTCCGCGTGGAAGTCCGAGTCTCTATCTACCGCATCGCCGTGGCACGGCGCTTGCAATTGCACTGAAAACGGAAAGGGAAAGAGAGCCGTGAGGCAGGACGAAATGCTCTCTCCCTTTCTCTCTCCTCTTCTCTTCTCTTCTCCGGGTTCTGAGGGACGCAGGAAGGGGCGAGTCGAATGAATTAAATTATGCCCTCGGAATTAATTGCGGGTAAGTTGCATTCGCCGTGCGCTATCCCGGTGTAATTAAATTAGCATGGCGAAATGCTCCGTGTGTTAAATGATTGCGTAACGACGCGGACGTGTGCACGACCGGGCCCGCACTTTTCTGGCTCACGCGCCGGAACGGTGCACGCAAACGAAAATTCGAGCCCCTGCTCGTCCCTCCGCTCGACGGACCCCTCGACGACGAATCGTCCCTTCGCTTCCACCACCGCTCCTCCAGCGGCATTTTTTTTTTCCCCTTCCTTCTCGTCAAGATCCCTGTTTAAATTCCGCTCATCGCCTCCGGAGAGTTTTCCGCGTGACGCGTACACAGCAGTAATATCGGAGTTCCGGTCCAGCTAGTCGGGCAGCGGGGATATTTCACGACACGCTTGCCGAGGAATTTATCAAAGCTACGCGCATAAAGCGACGAAGCGAGTGGCGAATGTGGGAAATTGATGTAAGGCTGTGAAAGTGGATCGCATTCCTGCTTTTGGTTATGGAAAGCTTTTTTCTTTGCGTTTGGGACACTATTGACAGTAGAAATACCAGCTACTTATTGGGCATATTTAGAACACCACATATATCTTTATAAAAAAGGGGAGAGTAGAGGGAAATTTGAGTAGATCAAAATGATGATCTAAATACTGCATGAGAATCATGGAAAATTTGAAAAAATACATCGTTATAAAGTACTACGATTTTTTAAAGAAACGACTGAGCAGTCATTTTGACTAGTTTGGTAGTTCTAGTGTTAAGATCAGTTTATCTAGGGTCAAGGTGGATTCCAAACCACCAGAGCTACAGTGTATATATCGCGTGGAAAAACACGATAAGCGAATCCACTATACGACTATATATACACTATACCGTACAATACTACTCTTAATACAAGACTACATTTCGACGCTTATGATTCTGATACTCGAGCAGGGATCTCGATAGGATTCCAGTTCGAGGTAGAACTCCAGCGTAAGCTGCGATCGGTGCACATGGAAGCGCGCCTCTCGCATCGCAAGGGGTTAATGCGAAAGCGAACACTGATATTCAATATGCGAGTTCGAGACGCTCGTAATTCACTGCGACGCCACGGCTGCGCATGTAGCCGATGCCGAGGGGGTTAATCTGCGATGACACCGACGATTCGACGAGTGTCACGACTGGACGCTCGAGGCTCGATCGATGCTCGGGGGGAAAAAGGCCGCGGATGGATTTTTTTTCATCGTCCGAGGACGGTCGGTTATACACACTTCGGATCAATCGATGAGAATGAAGATTGATGGATCGCCTCGTCCGGCACTTCATGGAATAGGCTTTAAAGGTTCCGAAGTGTCGAGCCAATTGGAATAGTTTAAATCAACTTAACCGAGCTGAATTTATAGGCGATTCGCAGAAACGCGCTGCCTATGGGTTTTGATCTCGCGGAAGAGCGCAGGTCGGGGGATCGATGGAGCCTGCAATCCTCTTGGACCGATAAATCCGGCGTCTGGGCGTTAATAACTGTAACAGCGAAACCGTCTTCGCTCGCAAAACTAACATACGCGTATATTCCCCGCGGAATATCGTTCTCCCTCGAGGCGAGGTATAAATCGCGCTCGAGCATTAAACTCGAAGGCGAGCCGGAAGAAAACTTGAGCCCTTGCCAGATAACGAGTTAAACGATTTCTGCTTCCACGAAGTGGCCCATGACGTACTTTCCGATCGCTGATACATTTCCATCGTAAAAAGTAACCTGGAATACTTTTCAGTCCGTCCATAATAACCTCATAGTATGTAAAACACACTTAGTACGCTTAACTGGAAAAATGTTATTCAATCCATAATCAAGAAATTCACAATTGTGTCCATGCATCAATAATTCTTTTCCTTGCATTTTTAATAATTAACCGCGCTCGATGTATACATTTTATCACTGTTGATGGATATAGTCGTAGTGCGAGATAAATAAATATCATCCACCGCAAGACCCCCTTTTGCAGAAAAGCCAACGTTTTATCGAATAAAAACGCGATCCTCTCTTATATTACTCGACTTCTTTCGTAAAATTATTCCACGTCACATACCCACGTCACGTTCCACGATAAATTCCACGCTTAACCCTTTGAATCACGGATACAGATATAATCGTACATCCTCGGGAATATCCTTAAAGCCCAAAAATCCCCATTATCCCCCAAGAATTTCAACTCGCGCCTCGCGACCAGTCCGGAGAGCTGAAATCCGCGTAGCGACGAGTCTCGTCCCTGCGCGTCCATCGGGAAGTGGTCGGCAATCAAAGGGACGACAAACGCCATTAAACTCGTTAGGATGGCCGCCGGTGATTAAAAGGGCAGGGATCTCCTGGCAAAGGAGGAATGATGGATCGAAAATCGGGGGGGGGATTTTCATAAACGTCAGGGAAATCCATAAACGTCACGGTTGGCCGCTGCTTAATCCTCGGGAACATCGCCGCTCGCCTGATCTACCGCGCATTCGTCCTGGAAATTGGAAGCGGCTATCCTCCTCCTTTTTTTTTTTTTTTTTTTCATTTCTCCATTCCATCGAACCGATCGAACGCGCAGAGCGAAAGGCCGAATACGTTATTCCTGGCGAGTCGGCGAAATTTCGGCCCTCGGAGTTGTTAAAGGCTTACAGGCTCCTTGGAATCGGCCCAACGGCTTCCGTTGTCACCCTGCTCGCTGAATTCGACAGATTTGCCGCCCCCATTATCCATTTGCGTTTAACGCCCCCTTCCAGTGCGGTCGAAGCACGTCGAAAATGAATGGGGAGGAGAATGGCTAAGGGGAATGAATGTTCTTTTATTTTCTTTTCTTTTTTTTTTCCCCTCGGTGTTGAGTGGAGGAGTTAAGATGGAGGCGTGTAACACGTTGGGAGAGGTTAGGAATTGGATTGGTTTGGAAACAAAGATGGCGGATCTGTGTTTTAAAATTATAGCGATCCGCGGGTTTTAATTGGGCAGTCTTTTCTCTTCGCGCTGGGAATATCGCGTTTTGAGAATGGAGTAGGCTTTTAAGGTTACTTTTTTTAGGTTTTAGAAGGGGAAAAAGTTGATGGGAGAATAAGCTTCTTTGAATTTTATCGAGGCAAATCCGAAAATAGACGCGTGATATTAGGCGAATGAAATTATGAGGTATGAATTTGAAAATTCAACCGCTAACTTGATACGAAATCCCGCGCTTTTTATCCTATCGCTCTGATCGCGCCATAATACGATTGCTCTGTCTTTACAGCAGCCGTGACATCGCGACAAAAAGTCAAGCAAGCAGATATACCAGCTCCTCGCCAAAAAATTTGCGCGCCATTATAAATCCATTCGATCTAAACACTTCCTCGCTTATTCCATCGTTTCAACGGCAAATACCCAGTGTGACATCGTGCCAAAAGGCCACTCCATATTCGATTAAAACATTCCGCCTCCCAAGTAATCCGATATATTAGCTCCACGCGAAAGAATCTGCGCGCCATTATAAATCCATTCGATCCAAACCTCTTCCTCGCTGATTCCATTTTCTTTTCAGCAGCAAAAATTCAACGACATCGCGCCAAAAAGCCACTCCGCGATCCATTAAAACATTCCGCACATCCCAAGTAAGCAGATAAACTGCCTCCTCGCGAACGAATTTGCGCGTCGTTATAAATCCAATCGATCGAATACCCTTTCTCCTCGAGAGGAGGACCTTCGTCTTTTCGAAAGATTTCGCATTCCCGACGGTTATTCCTCGCGGCTGAACGAGGCTGAAGATTGACGAGGGGCGGCTTTTGTGCGCGCTGGCGGGGAGGCGGCGACGTTAATGGAAGTTTGGAATAATTGGACGCCACATTGCGTAATCCACGGGAGGTTTGGGGGGGGGCGAGGGGGGATTGTCAGCCAGGCGAGGCTCGTCTGTCAAATACCGCGCGGCTTTGAATCGGGCGGGATTAAGTTTCTGGCACGTACCAAGACAGTTTCGCGCGCGTAGGCGCGGGTCAGGTGGGATTAAGCGTTCGCAAGATGATTCGCATCGAGTACGGGCGTAAATACCGTGCCTCCCTTTGTCAGGTTCATTCCGTACACGAACACACACTCGCGAGTCGAGCTGACTTGGAGATACTCGAGATAAAAATATCGTTTCGATTGAAACTCGTCTGATCATTAAGGAGGGTTATGTGGTGTCGTGGTATTTAAAAAAAAAAAAGAAATAAAAGATAGAGAAATGTGGAGTATCACTCATTTTTGTATTAAAAATTATTCGAATCTATGAAATAGAAATTTGTTTTATAGGTTCGACGTATTTTAAATGGACGCTTGCAAATAATTCGAGCGAGAGTAGAATTTTATTAGCCGTAACGAGGGTAGGGTAACAGGAAATTCGCGGGTAATAATAATCGTCCAGTGTTAAAACTCGGCTCGTTTTCCCGGAAGTAGCTGCAAAGACTCGCGCAAATCCGTTATTAAACTGGACGGTCACGTTGGTTTGCCACCTGGCCGTTATTTACGTGCCATTAGAACTTTCCCACGATAACATTCCGCAATTAACGGATCCAGAGGCGGTGCCTCCATAAACTTAACACCCAAAATCCGGCCACGTACTCGGAATCGATCGAGCCGCCCGATAATACGCTAATTTAATCGAGTAAATTGTACATAACCCGTTCGAATCGTCCTCTCGATGATCGCAGAATTGAATTACCGAAATGGTCAAATGTTAATTAATCGGTTTGTCACGGAACTGCAGCCTGCGGATCGATCGTGCGCTTTCTGTCGCGCCCGATGTTTTATCGGGATCGTTCGAGGCTCTTTTGGATTTTCTCGACAATATTTCTAAGCACTGATCGAAACGCACTAATCCAAGGCCTAATGATTACTTTCTATAAAAGAATATATACAGCAATTTAAGGAAATAATAGAGGATATATTAGAGAGGAATTGTTTTCAGTTATTACCCCCAGATTTCAGTTTTTCCACTGATATTACTTCTCAAAGTTCAAATGAAAAAAATAGAACGAATTAATTTCTTTATAATTATATATTAATAATATTTAATTACATATTAATTATATATTTATAACATATATTTAATTTGTATGTCCATTTCTTTCATCTCAATTATTATTCTTAAAGTGTCCGTTTTTATTCATAATGGACGAATTTATCTTGATTCTCCGACCACTGTGATGGAGCAAGAGGTCTTTTTCGCCTTTCTATAGGATTACATCTCGCCTTGATTTTTTGCGCGATCGAACTCGTGCGTTTGCGAAAGCAGTCGCCTAATCAGGCATGGAGAGCGCTAGGAGAAACTGGGAAGTAATGCCCGATAAGACGATCGATATACGGGCGTATTACACGGCCAGCGGAGGTTCCACTGTTGCAGCGTGGAACAATGGCACGACAAGGAACAAAAGGCACGGCCGTGGTCGTGAAAAGTCCATTCAGTGAACTTTAACGCGAAACGTGGAAGAGGCGCGGAAGTCTGGCCAGAGGAACAGGATTACGCGCCATCGATGGAATTTCTCAGTGAGCTCATTTAATCGGCCTACTGCAACTTCCTCTCTTCTTCTTTTTCTCTCAAAGAATCGTACAGGATGTCTCATTTTGTATTTCTCGAGTGAATCGAATGTAAAGCCGAATAAAAATCGAGAAAGCATAGAAATGTAATTCGTTTTGTATTTAATGGAAGTTCGCTATCATACAAAGTTTGCGAGAATTTGTTAGCTCGTTAAGCACTAGTCGCATAAATATTTGTCCCATCGCAAGTTAATCACGTTGAATGTCCCGATAATCCACTTAATTGCGTTAAGCATTTCATTCCGTGTAAATGCTACGGCTCGCGATAAATATGGATACAAATATAATAATCGGACGTTGCGCCTTAACCCACTAGTACCAATTTGTAAGAGCAAAGCAGCTGTTAATTGGAACGTATGCTTCAACCATTACACGTACAAATGGGACGAAAAATTAAAATCCACCTTGCAAAAGGACGTCTGTATCCGGGTTTTATGAAATGCCAGGAATTAATTATAACGCAAAATTCGATTTTCTCGGTCTCGATTTGATTTCTGAGCGGCGTCGGATTAAAAGCTGGTCGTATTTCCACGGAGATTTCAGATCGAGTTACGCGATGCTTACGGAGCTAATTTCGATCTTCGATACAAATTTAAGCGGATGAAATTCGTCGAAGCTTCCGGGAGCGCGCAGTAATCCTTTGCGGTCGTATGGCGCCACGCAGAAATCGGCTAATCGTAAGTCAGCCACTCGGTCGAGTACTAACGTTTACCCTCACCCCAATCCCGCAATCCTAATTCCACCGCCTTGTTTCGGATAAATCTCGTCCCCCCGAGTAACTTCACAATTAAAGAGGAAGTTACTGTAACCGTTGAAAGTCACACAAGCACGGTGTAAATATTTACAATCTTCTTACGTACTCAATAATCGTTTATTCCTTTCGTTTCCTTCGTTTAATACCACTAATCGTTTCGTTCAAGACGGAGATATTACGGTCGTTTATTATTACCGTTTTCCTTCTTGAGAAAGAAGATCAACGAGATAAGCAGCGCCTTTTACGATTTATTACAGAGTTAATTTTCTTTTTCCGCTGTACAAAGGGCGCTGGCAAAATAGTGCCTTATATTCTTTATTCTTTTTTATTTTAAGATTTTTCTTTAAACGGCGCAAGCGCACAAAAAAATCAGCGCTGATCTTAGTTAAACATCCACCTTTAAATATTTATAATAAGACAAATTGTTATAAATTCAGCTTATACCACAAAAAAAACCTGTACGATACATACATTATAAGTATATACGAAAAGTAGCCGTTGGTGTAAGGATGAAATAATCCAGAAGCAGATTCCCTTTCCACCGCGGCATACGAAATTTCGCACGCGAAGAGTTGAAACTCCGCGCGAATCAGCCTCGAGGCGCGCCTCCAGCACGCGCGAGTAACGCGATGCGCGAAAGAAAGGCGTGGAAACGTCCCGAATGCTCATGTTCGCGCTCTTCCTATTTCCTCGGCTCCCATCGCTTTTATCCCAACCTCATTTTTCTCCCCACCGCGGATCGCATCGCCCCCCCCCACCACCGCGTTTTTGTCGTCGCGGCGTCACAATTAATGCACTGTGTAAAACTGGGTCGACCTCCGGTAATTGCATCGCATTCACATCGGCACGACAGATCGAGCCTCCCTCCGGGGACTTGGCTTCATCGGATATCGTTTTCACTCCTACCGGTATCTCGCTCATCCCCTGGCGCTCCTCCAACCCACGCACGTTCATTCCCCTCTCTAACTCTCGTTTTTCTTCTCGTTTTCCCGCTCCCACGTCGACAATCGGTCCTTGCGCCGCGATTTTCACGCGACTTCGAACTGGATCAAACGCCATTTTATATTTTGAAGTCTCAACATTACTTTTCCGCGCATGCGCATTCGCGGTAATTTGAAAGCGTCGCGCGATCGTACATTCGATTATTGTGGCGGTCTATATTAGGGATATTTGGGATTGGGACTCATACAAAATCCGAAAGGAAGGTCCTGGAATTTGAATCTTGATTCCTCGATACACGAGGATCGAATTTCGGCGATTCACATTATCTCCTGGTACGCATTCCTATTTCGACGAATCCAGCCTTCGCGGGCGAGCCATCGTCTGTCGGATTCCTCTACGTATATAATATATGCAGCAGCCTCGATCCTGAGGCGCCGAGAGGAGATTTCGGGCTAAACAGATTTAGCGAAAGCGTTCTGACTTTACTCTGTCAACGAGCGGCCTGGATGTTTAATCGTGGAGGAGAGTTACTTAAAGACGAGTATAAGCTGTCTCAATACCCGAGAAATCACCCAAGGAAAATCGCTGGACGATTGCTCAACACCAAATCCATTCTTTACTTTTCGGAAGTATTCAAATAAAAACAAACTCAACAACAACGACAAGGAAAACACCTCGATGCATCGATATAATCATCAAAGTACCACGATAAGAGTACACAAAACCTCTGAAAATGCACCTTCGCAAAGTTGTCCAGTTTTTCTAAGAAATCAGCAGTCAATTTGCCCCGTTCGGTAATTCCAGTGTTAATCGAACGAGACAGGAGGCTCGGTTAATCGACGCGCCATTTGGAGATTGCCGAGGGTACATCCGGAACAGCTATTTTTATCTCGCGACCAGCCTTTGCCTCCCGGGAATTTCCTACGCTTTCTCCCGTGGCCGGCATTAAGCTTCATTGTCGATCGTCGCGCGGGCGGAAGACAAAGGGGACAATGCGTTTAATTAAATCCTTTCTGCGCTCCCCCCTCCTCCTCTCCGCCCTCCTTAAGGTTTCTCGCGGTCTGCGGATTTTTGTCGCGCCGTGAAATGCGACGAGATAACGGCGACACGTATTTAACCATCCCTTAGTTAGGTCCAATTTAGCTCCGTGGAAATCACCGATTGTTCCCTCGCGTTGCAGTATACCAAGAGGTAAGAGATACAAAATGGATAATGTCGCTGGACATCGTCCTAAAAAAGGCTACAGCAATATTCCGCGAATCGAATTCAACGGACGGATCGTTGACGAAAGGTGCGGTAATGAAAAGTGCCCCCTGGATTATTCACGATTCCTCATAATCCTTATTTATCCCCGCTCGAGTGTCGCACTCGAGTGCCATTGGATCCGACGATTATCCCCTCCGCGAGGCTCATCCTTAAGATCGATCTCGCTGCAACCACGTAGCCTCCTAATCACCAGTTTGTTCATTTATCAGAATGTTTCGACTGGTAATATGTAAGAGCTTCTATCTCGATACAGCACGAGTTTCTACGTCCACCGATGAAGATCGATATGCATCCATACGGTTATCCAGAAAAATCCTATTTCCTGGCTGGAATATAGAGTACACTTAATAGGGGAAAAAGCGGTACTCTCTTCGTATCCGATAATCCCCATTACTCCGTGGATAGCAGAAGTTCCCAGCGAAACCGTATGAATTAATCGGAAGCCGCGAAGGTTTTGCTGATAAATCGTTCCTCTCCCCCCACTCCTCTCCGCTAATACGCAAAAAGACGCATTTCGATTCGGCCCCGCCTATCGTAATCCCCGGATATGCACGGATGACGTTTCCTCATTTCCGATGCGAGATATTCGTTCGAAGAGCGACAGATTGTTCATCGGAAATTCGCATTAATCTTCTCCCGCCTCTGGGCCGCGCGCCAGTCAACGGATCGCTGGGACACCGATATCGGCTTGGTAACCGCATCAAGTATCCATCTTCCATTATCGCCGACCAGTCGCGATGCCGTATCTACGGATCATCGAATATCCGCCATGATGCCGAGTACGTTGTACGAGTATGCACAAGGTGCTTCGAGCTCCGCGCAAAATGTTTCACAAAGCCTCGAATCGAGGCGAGTGGACGCGAAATAAAGGCTTTTGTGACCATTGCGCGTCCTGCTTCGTGCTAACGCCCCAGTTACTTAAGCGTTTATGATGATCCGCGAGGGATTATCTTTCTGGAAATTACTCCTAGTTTACCGGCTGAGCAGTGTACACGGCGTGGCTCGTCACCGAGGCAGTCACTTTTATGTAAACGAAGCGCAATGGGCGAAACGCGGGGCGGAGCCCTTGAGGGTGAAATAAAGAAAGAATACGAGCCGGTAAGTAGACGCTTACTCGGGCAGCTTTAAGAGCCGCGCTCTCTTCCTCCCAGATATTGCGTTCCTCGCCGGCGAAAATTCCAGGGCGAAATCTTATTCGAGGCGCGTCGCCAGGAAATTCGATTTTCCGCCTTACGTATTATGGCCGTTTCGAAATTATCAAGGAGGATCTCCTCGCGGTTTTTGGCTTGGCGGACTTGCGAAGCGATTCGAGCGCCTTCTCGTTTTCTCCAGCCGCTTTACTCGACTCTTCCGTCCGGAGATTTCGTCGCCATTTAATTATTCTACACCTAAACGTACCTTCCGTCACGCCTTAATGCAGCTGGATTGACAATAATCCGAGAGACTCGAAATTCCTCGCAATTTGTACCGTCGTCCATTTCGCTCCCCCCCGGGGCCTCGAGGAGCTTTTTACTCCTCTGCATCATCCATAGTCCGCCAGGACGAGCGTGGCTGGTGGAGGATATGGGGGGGGGGGGGGGGGAGAATCCTTCAGCCACGAAAATTGGAGCAATCGTTTCCCCGAGGATGGACACTCGAGCCATTCGCGATTTTACACTCCGTGAAATCGTACAGCTCGTCGAGCCCTCGGATATTACACCGCCGATGGGACTTCGTTACGGCCTTTCGCGTTGCACGCTGATTTAGAATTACGTTGCACGGACTTTCCGGATTATCACCGTACTTTTCGCGCGCGTACAGGATTTCACTCCTGATTTAATCGTTAAAGTTCAAAATGCCCGAGTTTAAATCGAATGGCATTACGTATTATATATTATTCGATCTTTAATTACAAGGTAGCGAGTGCTAACAGATCGGAGAACAAGTCATAATCGTTGGTTCGATTCAAAACGTGGAATTACATATTATTCGATATTTAATTACGAGCTGGCGAGTACTAACAGATCGGAGAACAAATCATAATCGTCGATTCGATGCAAAAAGAGGAGCTACGCATCTTCCTTGGATTTTCTCCGACACGAAATTTTACCGCTTTTTCCGTTATCGCAAACTGTACCGCGCAAAATCCGGGAGGGGGGAAAAATTACGAGCTCTCCTATCTTCGAATTTAAAACTTCCTATTTCCCTCCGTCCCCCCTTCCTCTCGCCGATCCGCGCCAATTCTCACACTGCCCCGCCTTCATTTTCGGCTGAAACCTCCGTTTTTGTCGTTCCGCCGTTTTTGTCGACGCGGCTTTACGATTAAATGCACCGCGTAAAACTGGGTCGGCCCCGCCGGTGATTGCATCGCATTCGCGTCGCTGCGGCGTATCTCGGGTTGACCGTTGCGAGCCCCTTCGGAGACTCGGTTTCATCGGGATAGGCGATTAGCCTTTTTGCCGGCTCCCTCGAGGGGGCGCATTATACCACGTAATAACGACGAGACAAACCCACGGGCAGGTGAGGCGACGGAGGTTGAGAGAGAGAGAGAGAGAAAACGATAAGGATAAGATATATATATATATCTCCATCTATATCTATATCTATATATCTATATATTTCTGTGTGTGCGATGATTGATGTGAAAAATTGATGTTCGAGTCGTCAATTTTTAGGCGTAAGAAATTACACGGACGAAATTATACACAACGAATTACGTTCATTACTAAAAATACGGAGATCTTTTTTCAGGTCCGTCAGTTTTCTTCCAAAATCGATCATGCCAATAGACTCATGCTGAACGGAAACTTTCCCCGTTTACATATATACAGACAGATATATTTAGATACATATATAAGTGATAGATAAATAGCATAAATAGAGAAAGTGAAAGAGAGAAAGTGAAGGACTGAGTATACGAGCGAGTGAGCTAGAGTACGAGAGCGTGTGTATGTGTGAAAGGGCGAGCAAGCGAGAGAGAGAGAGAGAGAGAGAGGGTGAGGAGAAGGATTCTCTCGGCGGTCGAGTCGAGGAAGAACGAAATTGGCCGTTCCTCGGAAGGGCCTGGGCGAGGAAGCGGCAAGAAACTTCGCAGGCATCCTCCCTGGCCATTCAGCTCCGTCATTACTCTAATGATACCCTCCGCCCTCCCTCCCTTTTCGTGTGTCTCACCGCGCCGTGCCGATTCTTCGTTCGTAACCGCAGAATCGCATGGCCATCTTCAGCAGCCGCTCGTGATCACTGCTGGGCGAGAGGAGAAGAAGAATTTGATCGTTTCTTCGTCCTCCCTTCCGAGGATGATCCTCGGGAGCGGACCGAAGCCGGTGTTTAGACCGTGTCCCCGCTTTCGCGGTGAATTTTACGCTTGATTAACAATGCGCGGAATCAGGAGGGGGAGGATAATGAAATTATCCTAAGACGCCACATTCCAGGAATATAATCATCGCGGTCCACGTGTGGCTTGGACTTTCTTTGCTCGCTGTTGGTGAAATTCTTTCTACGTGTTTATATAAGACATTGGCGTGATCAGGGATGGAGTTGAAAATTTGTGATTGGTTGGAAATTGATTTTTGTAATTTATCGAGCAAATTTTTGAGGTCGATTGTTGTTGTTAGGCGAGTTTAAATAACGGGGTTTTAGTATTATATGGAGATGTAAACTGCGATTTTGATCTGGATTCTTCTCATCGAGGGGATGGGTTTTGATTTTTGTTCGTGACTGAAAGTGAGTCTGTTAATATTAGATTTCTAACGATACTTTCTCGATATAATTTGATGTACGATATGTATTGTAAAAATGATACGCCATTTTCACGACCCGTTTTTTAGTGTTTGTTCGTATTCTATTATTTTCCGCTGCTTCATGCCGGATGTGTATTCTATTGTGAAATCCCAATCGCGAAATATCTGTCTGCTGACAATCGGCTTCGAATTCGATGGCAGATTCCTCGCGTTTCAACGTTGATGAAAAAAACGATGATGGACTTTCATCCAGGGAGGCAGAAAGGAGCGCGAGGATAGTTAAAGGAAGGCGCCCTCCCCCCATGACTCGAAATGAGTATCGACTCGATTCTCGTTCAATTCCGGCTGAGAGCCGACGTTGAGAATATGAGAAGCCTGATGGACCACCCACGGCTCGCTCGGCTCCTATCTCGGCACGATGATCGAGAGCTCGACGACAAAACGAGAAACAAAAAGGCGGACAACGAGTGCCACGGCAGTCCCTGACCCTGGCATCCAGCTTCGTTTCATTCCAGTTTATTCCAGCCTCCACGACCTGGCCCACCTCCCATCGCGAATTGACCTCGAACTGTTATCCTGCCCCCCTGAATTTTTAACCCGGTAACCGTCTTCTCGTGTTCGCGACGAAACCCCGTATCTCCGTGTCTCAAAGATCGAAAACCGTGATCTTTGGTTCGATATTTATTATCCGCTTGTGTCTCACAAGTGTAGATTGATACCAGGGTATTTGTGTATTTTTTTAGAATTCTTAATATATATATAAAATATTGTGTAAACGAAATATACACGTATATGCACGTATGGATGCGCGAAGATATGTGCGCAAATATCATGCGCGTACATAGGTGCGCGAAGACGTACGTATATGCGCATGCGCGAGCATGTGCGCGTGAATACGCATGCGCATACACACGCGCGCAAATACATATGCGCAAACACGATTACGCGAACACACTCAAACAGTTCTGTAAAAAATTATAATTACATGTAAATATAAATATAAATGTAAAAGTATGACACTGTGATATGCTACTAGCGAGAAACTCGTCTCAATTATATTCGGAGGCTTTTCTTGTTTAAAACACTAGTTGCGTGTAATTTTGAGTTCTACCGTACATTATGCTGCCACACGAATAATATAAAGTGCACAGTAACGACGACATGGGCTACGACAGTAATAACGATCTTAGCAAAAGATTACTTGTGCATAATTTAAAAACTTTGCCACGTACCAGGGGAATGCCTGTTGTCACAGTTCGCGTAAATACTTCACGTCCGTATAATAGGGGCGGGGATTATGCAAAAGGAGGAAAAATAAAGTTTGTTCATTAAAAGTTCTTGGTTTAATAATACGTACCTGGAGCGAGGGCGGCGTTTATAGGTGAAATTTAAGACAGTCAAGAGATTCGCGGGGATCGGGTTATTTTTCTACGATGAGAGATGTTTATTCAGAGGAAACATCCATCTCTTTCTTCAAGGGCTATTGCCATTTTTATTTATGAGTGCTAATTAAGATTTCTTTTAGTTTATTTCTATATTTGGACCTTCTTCGACGTCACTCACAGAGACCGACAACTATCGCCAGATATATCGATCAAAGTCTCGAGGATCGTGCGTGCAAAGTTCCCCATCCAGCCTTTTCACTCGAGAATTCAAAACTTCCTTCCAAGAGTTTTCCACGACACGACGTTATCCGTCGATAAATACGAGAGGAAAGTTGCGAAAACTCCGTCGACTGTCGCGCATTCTCTGTTCTTGCTACATGCCAATCCCGAGGTGGCTCGACGACGCGTCGACAACTTTTGAATCGCGGGAAAACTTACAAACCAGTTTGCTCCTTCGACGTTCCCGTTACCGTAGCCGTGGAACAATGGCCCGCTTTAAAAGCTCCCTGACGAACAATCGTTCTTGCTCGCAGTCCTGCCACGTAAGGATATCCGTGAAAAGAAATACGACGTCGAGGCGGAGAAAAATCCTCTAACTAGATCATTAAACTTTATTTTACATCATCAGACTATGCCCCGTGGAGAATTCTATTCTTATATTATCAACGCTTTATACATCGCGATTCTCTACAGATGCTCGATTTCTCTTTCACATCGCCATATTAAAAAGTTAAAAAATGGAAAATTGCATTTCGAACTCACCATTCGCGTTCCTCTTTAACACCAAACCTACGACCCACTTTCTTTACATATTCATATATATTATATATCACGTATATTCTCAAAGTAAAAGACTATTAAGACAAGACGTCGATAGATCGATAGAACAATTCCCAATCCGTGGCAGAATTATAAAAAATCCAAAAAAATGTCCCTTACGAAGTACAAGAATTTTTCCAAGAAACGACCCATCGATAAGTTTGATCGCTTTGCTAAGTTTATTGTTAATATCGCGGACGTAGGGGAGCCTCGCGATGCGCCACTTTACCTTTATCGCGATAAATAATCTTCGCAGGGGGCGTTCGCAGTGCTCGTTGCCACGGAAAGGAGGAAATTCGCCGAGGTGGCTTTTTCGAGATCTCGGACTTTCTTGCGTCCTCGCGGCCACGAAAACGAAATGGCTCCGGGTGGACCTCGGGAGAAAAGTGGGCCATCCATCTTCAAGGTGGAGGAGGAGGAGGAGGAGGAGGAAACGGAGGTGTGCAGGCTCGCACCTTCGAGCCGGGACATAATGAAACCTTACGAGAGTCAGCGCACTCGTCGCTCCTTCTTCCTCCTCCCCGCGGCCAGGGGGGAAGGACAGAGAGGTGAAGTTTGACAAATACGTATCCTCGAGACCCGCCACGACCCCGAGACGGTTTCACCCCCTTCCTGGGGGCCGCCAGCCACGTAAAGCGCCTGAATAAACGTGCACGCGTTATTCCGCAGAATTGCTGGAGGATGCGCGCCCTCTCTGCTCGTTGGGAGGTGTATTCTTTAAACGACTCCTGCGCCAGTGTATTATAACACTACACTACTGAGTACCGATAATTATACCAGATTCATCGCTCGACTGATTTTCGAAGATGACCACGAGGAGGTGAATATCGTTGCGGATGGGATTGAATTTTTGTGCGTGAGGAATTTCGAGGAATGGTAGTTACGAAATTATTAAATAAGGGGTGTGTATTAGGAAAGGGCACTGGAAGGATTTGCGCGCACTTTTTGTTCGTATTATAAGACGATCGAATTGATGTGTTCTTCGACTCTTTACCTTAACTATTTTAGTGCCAGGGTTCTTCACGAAGCACGATAGCGCTTCCTTCATTTATCCCTCATTTTCCTGTTCTGCATTTTCCTTCCTGCGTGGCACTAAAACGGTTAAGGGTGTAATGTTTCTCGAGGCACGCCTGATCAACGACCGGTTATCCCTTTTCCACGTAATACGTAATATACATAGAGGATAGGAAGAGGTGCATCGAGAAAACGATGGACTTTCGGGAAGAGGGTACGAGACAAGACGAGTAGAACGTATACGAAGAAATAGATAATTCCGGTCGTTACTAAAGCGTAAAGAGGATTCTCGAGTCGAGAGCTCTCGATGGACAATTCGCGCATTATTTAACCCCCCTTTCGCTCTCTTTCTCCTCCTCGTCCCGGTCCTCGAGACAATTCCCTGGCAACCCTTAAGTGAAACTTGCTAATTCGTCCGCCTAACTCCTGTCCAACTTTGGCGCAAATCGAATTCGAGTTCTTATCTCGGGGCGCATCCGTTAAACGCGACGAGACATTAGGGAAAGAAGGCGTCCTTCCGACGATTATCCTTGATCGATGCGCCCTCTTTTCATAAAGGAGCGCGTGGAAGATAGAGAGAGAGAGAGAGATAGAGACAGAGAGTGCGAATATCAGTGTGCGTCCGTGAGGCAGAGGGAGAAAGAATGTGTACACGTCGGTGAGCGAGAGAGTGATCGAGCGAAGGATGAGGAATAATTGAGCAAGGGAGTAAGTGGAAACAAGACTGTGTGGAAATAGATGGGTTAATCGGAGAGTTAAAAAAAAAAAAATATATATATATATATCCACATATATCCATCTCTTTCTCACTCACGGATACACAGACGAGGAGGGGCGCAAAAGTACAATTCGCGGCGTACTTGCCAACAATTCCGCCGGTTACATCACGGAGCTCCGGAACACTGCGGGTAATAGTCGCATTCCCGCGGATTTGCATTCGAATGCAATCTGCGTTAATAGGTCCGCATCGTGGCTCCCTGCCCGCAGCCTGCCGCATCTCGCCCTATGGGAATGAGTAATTCGTCCCTATTCCAGCCGGCCGCCGGGCTCCGCTAAGATTTACGAGGTCGAATCGTTGTCAATCCGCGGTATCTGCGACCGCCACCTGCTAATACGATTCTCCATAGCTCGCTGCGTGAGACTGTAATGGATCGTGAAAGCTTGCCAATCGAGCCGTCGGGCCGATAACTTTACGAATTTCGGTGCTGAGATTACGAATGGCCGTGAGATTAAGAATACTCTTAAGATCGCGGTGTAATTTAATCGATAAGCTGCGGAATTTATCGCGGAAGGTAAGGCAGGAATGAGACGAGGAATGATTTGACGATAGACGTAAAGCAAAGTGAGGAAGGATCGCATTTTTATACGATGAGACATTGGTTTTTCTGCTAATCGGTTCTTGTGGTAAATGATGATTTTTTTGTTTTACACTATGAATATAAGGGTCAACTGTGTGGAAAGAAAATTTAAGTGTATATACGTCGAACGCAGTTAACTGGTCGTTCGACGCTTATTTTCCATCATCCGTATTACTGATTGTTTTTCGTAGAGGTATTCTTTGGATACTTGCCTTTGGTCTTCGTTAGGCATTTATTATAAAATAATACAAATTTTAGCAATGTTCTCTAGATTAGAAATTAACACCACTAATTCGATTATTGCGTTAATTATATTTTATCGTTATCGAAGAGTATCGCAAACTCGAAGAAAGGTGCTGAACAATGGTTAGGGAATTTTTGAAGGATTACCTTTACAATTACAAGGTTCTGGTTACGAAGGGGGAGATTAAACCGAGAATCCATTCGGCTGATGCGAATGGTACCCGCGCGCTGGCGATATTAGAGTTCGGTACGCGTGCCACGAACAATGAATATCCCCCGTGAGCTTTCGGCGTCGCTCGATACCTTCCTTCGTCCTTCGAAGCTCTTCGTCGCTCAATGGCATCGACGTCGAGATTCTTCCCTTTTCTCGCGTACTTCTCGATACTTTTCTCCGAAACGTGCGCGTCCTCATAATTCCCATTTCTTTGACCTTCCACGTGGACACCTAAGGTCGTCTAATTTAGAACGATTTAGCTCAGTTTAGGAGCTTTAAGATTTAGTCCGGTCTAGAATTTTAAGTTCGAACCACGGCATTTACGGGGCACGTATTATAATAATAATACTAATAAAAAAAATATTATATACAATTAAAAATTTATATACAAATTTATGTACAAATAAAAAATTATTCAAAGAATTTATTAATATATTGTTAATTAATTTATAATATATATTATTTTGTATATATCTTTATTTTTTTTTGCGGTATACTACTTGTTTATTTAGTCCACTCCCTATTATTTTAGTCGTTCTCCCAATTATCATATTTATATCCCACTTATCACTTCAAATATCATTCAGAGGGCTCGAGTATTTCTTTTTTTCGGGAGTATTTCCTCATCGCGCTCGAAAGTCCTTTGGTTACGCGCGTGGCAGGTTTATCGTTATCGGGAAAATGGACGTCGCAGGTGTTGCTTGTCGAACCGCGAAGGGGAGGTCCGTCCAGCCGTGAAATCCGATTTCTTCGGTGCCACGATTTTTAGCCCCGCGGCAACGAACCGAGGGACTCGGCTCTTCGTGGATCTCGGCATTTCCTGCGCCAGGAACTAACCTTCGCAGGGCAGCAGCCTGGCCTAGGACCGACCTGCGAAAGGGTTTGCTTCGGCATCACCTCCGTTTAAACGTTTCGTGCACTTTAGAACCTCCCTGCTTTCGGAGCGGAGCTATCAAAAGGTTTATTACGAACGTCTGCAAGATTGCAACGAGTTCGCTTCAAGTCGAGTAACGTCTAAGTCGGTTCAGCAGTTTGTTTCGAGATGATTTTCTCACCATTGAGATTACACTCCGTAGAACCTTATTTATCACTGGAAATGACGTTCGAAATTTAAAGCCGCTTCTCTCCCTTGGAAGCTTTGATGCATGTCCCTTTGGAAAGATGAAGAAACCGAGATCCGTATTCGATCTTGATTCCTCCAATGAAAGAGGCGTGGAAAACGCGCCTATTACATATTTGTCGAAGCGCAACGAGCAGCGAATCTACCTACGTGCGTCAAACTTCGAACTTCCGTGACACCCGTTTCACCGGAGTTAGCGCAAAACTCGCGCGAGAAATTGATTTCGATTTTGATTCGACGCGAAACAAATCACGGTGAATTACAATGTCTGTATTCGTAACTCGAGAATGAAACGTTTTCGGTGAGCGCGTCCGTGCGCCATTCGTCATTTCAGTGGCGAACGAACTATTCCGTTCGATCTTTGCCATTTATTTACGATAGACTCGACGCGTACTTCCCTCTTTTTCTTTTTTTTCCACCCTCGACAAGACATCCAAGAGCGCGAGACCTTGGGATTTGCAAAGGGCCAAAGCTTGGCTCTCCTTAGGCGAATAAATTCCAGTGGTTCGCGTAAGATTACATATTTACCAGTTACTCGCACAGTCGGTATAAGATTAACACGCGTTCCGCGCAGGGCAGGGCAGGCACCGAGGTATGCGTTAATGAAGATAAACTTTAATCCCTCGCGGTATAAACGGCGAATGTTCTCGCGGATTCTCGCCCCCTGGTTTACGATTCTCTCTTTACGGGGCATAATTCACTGCAGGCCCGCGGCACGAGGTAGTGAAATCACGCGAAAGTGCCGAAACAACGGCGGCCGTTTATCTTCGTTGCCGTAACCGCCTTTCGTTTATTCTCGTTTGGCCCCGCGCCGATCCCCTTTATTCTCGACATCCCCCTTCGCGACTAACGCGACAACGACAAACTTATCCCCCGGAGCAAGAAGTTTTGGCGATGCCATTCTGACAATGTGGGCTTTACATGGTACATTATCGTACTGTTAGTCCAAGTGATCGATGCAAGGCTCGAATCTTGCAGCTCGGTTCGCGATCTGCGAAAATTTGTCTTGAGAATAGAATTTAACAAGGCGGACGAGCTGGTTTGTTCGACGATTTGAAAGGTTTTAAAAGCCAGCTTGTAAGATATGTGCTTCGTGAAAATTTCAGAAACTCGGGGGGGGGGCCTTCTAGGTACATTTGTATCCCTTTTACATCCTCGTACTACTTTTCATCCGAGTTTCATGGCGTGCAACGTTTCGGGAAGAAAGTCGCGGGGAAGGAATGGCGACGGAAAAAAAAGGCCAGAGACTTTGGTCGGCACATTAACCTCCTTTCGCCCTCGGAAACGAGAGGCTCTCAGGGTTTATTCCAAGATTTTTATCCGATCTCCGTTTCCGTGGCTATAACGGCCGGCATTTTCGAGGCGGCCTTTACGATCTCGTTACACGATTAATCGCGATAAACAGTGTTCTCTCATCCCGTAATCGCCTTCCCCTCCGACGTCCTTCCGCCTTTCGGCGGATGCAAATGCTTGTCGCGTTCAGCCACGTGTCTCGCGGCTTAAATTCCGAAATTGTCCCGCAAACCTCTCCTCCAATTAGTGGCCGCGTCCGGAGTCTCGTAACGGGACCGAGTCGAAGGTTGGCTTTCGTTGTTCGCGAGCCACCACCGCGATTTCGTCTTGGACTTCGCCAAACGTAACTGCATTCGCGATGGAGGGATTGGAATATGGCTTTCACGTTTACCCCTGAATTAACTAATTTTTTGCATTTTTGCTGAGGAATAGAGAGGAGTTTGAAAGGCAGCTTTTCTCGAGAGGCGTGTAAGGTTGCATTACTCGAATTCTGAGATTGCACACGATACTGTGTTTGTCTTTGAACATTCGATGTTTAAAATTAAGGGATTCACGTGTGTGATATCTCACGTGTATAAGAGATGAGATAAGGATAATTAAAAAGTAGATGATAAAGGAAATCGGGATAGTCGATTATAGAAATAACACTACGTATCTCAAGGGTCGCGAAATGGTTTCAAAAGGAAGAGAATATATTTGGAGATGCTGTTGAAGCTCTAAAATCCGGACAGAGTGCTTTGGCGCGATTGTACCGGAAATAAAATCACGCTCTAACGGCCGATACTTTCCTCGGGGAGCCAACTTTGCTCAAACCCATTGTTGCGCACCTTCCGGGAAGCCTCGCGCCCTTCGCGAGGCAAATCCCGAAATTCCACGGTTAGGACGTTACTTAATTAGCGGCCGGACGCGCCGTTCGCGTAGCTCGCGGGCCAAAAGCCGTGCACAGTTTTACTGGTCCTTGCATAGACGGCAGTCCGTCGGTTTCGCCGCTGTTTTCCACCCTTCCACCCTCTACGAAGGGTAATCAGACCGAGGAAACGCGACTACGACCTCGAAAGCGTGCTCTTATTTTTTTCCAGCCTCTTCTCGAGCGCCAGGATGGCCGAGCTGGCTCCTGCCAAAACGAGCAAATCGAGAATCGCCTAGGAGTCGCATAAAACGACGCTCTTGATACGCCCCCCTCCCCCCCACCACTTTTTCCAAGACGAATATTAAGTCAAGCGCCGGAACGCCTTCCTGCGCATGCGCAAGGAATCCCTGATTAATCCGATAAACTCTAACGAGCATTATTGTAGGCCACGCTCGTCCTCGAGAATCACCGGCATTTAATTCCATCCCAGCGAAACGAGCTGTTTGGGACTTAATTTAAATCGCGAATTGTAAGAGCAATCGTCGATGTCGAGCTAAATAATCGATCTCGGTCTATCCATCGGTATGAGAGCTACTAATATTGCTGAGCAGAGTCAAACGTTGGGCTCGACGAGTCTCTTTTCCAGCTTCTATATTAAACTCATTATTGATGCATCTCGTATGCGGTGCACGGGTACCAGTGCTCGTTATCAGTGATATCGCAGTCGAGGGCTACTCGTAGATAATCCTAGGACCGATATTGCCTTTTACACATTTCACGCGATGCAACGATCCAGCGAGTGTCCGTTGCGCGGAGCCTTCGCGCCCATTGAATCGGGCTATCGAAGTTAACTTTCGGGGGCACGTGCGACCGCTGAAGTTACGATGGGCGAACATCGGTAGGGACGTTTGCAACGAGATTATTCGCAACAAAACCTCGGTTGTTATCCCAGCGCACATATTGTTAGGGCTTTCGAAAAGTCGAGGATGTCCGCGGGGCGGAACTTCGTGCGCTTCGATTGAAGCGGAACTCTGGTAATGCTGGCGATACTGTCCCTCATGGGCCGCGACGAGTGTCGCTCGTGCTTCTCGAGTTTCGCATCGGACGCGTCACGTGTCGGACTCGAAGCTCGACGAGTCGATGCAGATTCGAATGCATTCGAATAACGCGCGATTCACGAACCTGCATACGCGATGATTCGATGAAAATTACTTTGGTTATTACCCTTCGATCTTTTTCCTGAGAATTGCGCGATTAGAAGTCTGAATAGAGCATTAGCACTTTGCGCTCCAAAGAGTTTCATCTCTTTCGCGAACAGGAACCCAGATTCGAATTTATGCACGAGTTCTATGGCAAAGTATACATTCTACCACCGATGGAATGTTCGGAAGAGGTTTTTGTTCGAAAGGGACAAACAAGAGAGCCGGGAATTTATTAGATTTGCATGTATTAAACCTGCGAATTATCGGTTGAGAAAAATACCCTGTCGAGCGACACTCGACATAGGAGCGTAAAGGTTTAGGCGTTGATTAGAAATTTGCAAACGCCGTGGAGAGGATCTCAGAAAATATCGCGTCTTAAAATTTTCGAGATTTTCAAAGAAAAGGCCAACCGCTTGTTTTACTAATCCAGTGAGTTTGGTGTTAATCTCGCGGTGCAGGCGGAGAAGCGTGTCCCGTTCGAGGATGGAATTCGAGCGCCTCGAGAAAGTGCTCGAGACTTTTGAATGCTCGACAGGAACGTGCATCGCGGTGGCTCGTTTAAAAGTTCGCCGATTAAGCATCTTACAAAGTGGACTCGCCAGAGAGAAACTATCGCCCTCAACTTCGAGTTTTGAGTTTCCTTCGAAGCTGCGGTGCCGCCTTTCTTCTCGTGCCTCGAAATTGTATTATTTTTGAGGAGTACATTCTTTTGGCTATTTTTATTCGACACCTTCGCTGACATTTCATACGTTACGATTCGATATATGTTTTTTTCAACGTGAGAAAAAGTTGCGGAAAAATGAATTAAAGAAAAAAAGGTTGAGATACACTTTGTTGAATTCTCATCAAAAACGCGTGTTCCTTATCGCATCCTCGCAGGATGAGGGAATCCTCGGACTTTTGGACGAATAGAGCGTTGCGCATATTCCCAGAAAGATCATCGTCAAGGATTCGTACGTCCGTCGAATTTACCCCGCCTCGAATTTACATATTTGATGAATTCGTACGTTTGTATTTACGCGTTTGATAAATAAACCTGCATTTGCGCGCTTGATAAATTAACGTAGCCCGTGTTATGCAACGCGCCGAGTTTACAAGCGTGAAATTGCCAAAGGCCATAAACGAAGCGCGTAAACTCTTTGACAATGTTTGCATTTATAACGTCTATCTCCAAAACGATTACTCGATCCTCTCCTTTGTCACTATGATATTCGACGCTTAATTCCAAGCGCCATACTCGATGACGATAGCAAAAATTACCTGAATTCCTGGTGCACTTTCACGTTTTATCCAAGGCAAGTAAAAAAATCGTATAAATTCGAAACGATCGATTAAAAAAAGAGCAAAAGTGTAAAAGACCAAAGTACCTATATACACGATTAAAGAAATTCAATAAAACTCCTATAACAAAACTCGAGTTCCACTCGAATGGTTTCGATTCGATAGCCAATGGAAGTGCGATCCTTGCTCGAAACAGGGGAAGGAATACGCGATTTGGGGAGGCGCCGAATCCAAGGCACCGTTCCATTGGCGACGCTTCAGAAAGCGATCGATGCTGGACGGACGGACACGTGTAATTGCCCCAGTTCGGCGCCATCAGTTAATTCAACATCCTAATCATCCAGAGCGTTTGCTCATCGAGGTCACGATTCGAGTATCCTCGAGGATCGACGGAAGGATTTCCCAAGGGGCGAGCATTATGAAGTCGGAAATCGATGTCGCGTTTCTCCCCGCGAGTCCGTTATTTTGCCCTTCGGAATTTCTGGCGTATCGCGATCACTCGCTACAAACAAACAAGGTTGTAGAACAATACCGTGCGCTGGGAAAGTAAATAACGAGCGGCATGCCGGTCGGCGGTACCCTCGAAATATCGATACTCGCGTATGTCGAAAGGGCAAATATTTTACTTGCCTAAAATATCCAGGCAAAATACGCTACTCGCCATCGAGCTTTCAACGGCGAAACTTCCTCCAGAGCTTATCCGCAATTAGCGCGGCACGCGATCATGGCTAATAAACATCCGTCCAATCCGCTCGAGCGCAAGTATAATGCATCGAGGATACGTAAAATATCGAGCTCTCGACGAATCATCGCCCGAGCGGGAGCCTAATTTTCGAAAACCTTCGGTGAACCAAATATTGGATCGGTAAATTGGAACGACATGGGCAATACCTAAGCCAAACGTTTTTACCAAATATATTACGTCACCGTTTACCAAATACACGTTGAACCTATGTGCACAGCGTTTCTCTTATAATCGATGAGCACTCATGCGAGACACGCGCTCGAGGGTTAAATTCGTTGGTTTTGCCTCCATAATTACGTCTCAGTATGAGACCATTTATATATATATATATATACATAATAATTTATATCGATGCTCCCAATCGATCGTTTTGAATAATTCTCTCGAATCCCCTGGGCTTTGGCTCGATTTTAATTTCGACGCGATTTCGTGCTTACCGAGAGACTCTGTGCTGGGCGATTCTTCCGTGGTTGGGCAGAGTGACGTTGCTATCGCTTTTAGACCAGGTCACCGAGTTTTTGGCATCGGGTAGCTCCACTTTGCCCAGGTAAGCCTCGCAGAAAAGCCTGGCTGCCCCGCCAAGAGGCACCAGCTGGGAGGCCGGCCTGTAGGTCGGCAGAGGTTTACCCGTGTATCCGCCAGATTCTTCTCCTGAAATTTGATAAACGATCCGGTTATTTGGGCAGGAGCATCATCGTCGATTCTCGAAGGGTCCCACGCGTCGAATGATTAATTAGCAACCTCGTGCGGAGGATGAAATGATAAATGATGGCCAGCGAAATATATATATATATATGTATATTTTTTCATTTTTTGTTTGGTACAGGTAATTATAAATTAAAGCTGTGAAAGGAAATGTAAATACGTTGGTGTACAATTCAATATAAAATTGTATTTTTTATTAAATTAAATATATCATTTTATATAAAATTCTATAAAATAATATAAAATAAATTTGTATAAAATTCTATAAAATAATATAAAATAAATTTATATAAAATTCTATCCACTATACCAGCCTAACTCTGGAAGCGTTGTTTTCTTTTTTAAATTAATTTTTCTACATCGACTGCTATGTTCACTTGGCCTAAGACCTACGTGTTTAAGGTGGCTTCCGACCACCAGAGCCACGGTATACATATCACATGGAAAAACCAGGGATGATGAGCGGGATTCGAACCCGATATCCACTACACCAGCCTCTGGAAACGTTTTTCTTTTTCAAATTAATTTTTCTACACCGACTGCTAAGGTCATTTCACCTAGGACCTACTGTTTAAGGTGGGTTCAGAGCTACGGTATACATATCACTTGGAAAAAGCAGAGGTGATGGGCAGTCCGAGCCTCTATCCACTCCAGCAGCGTAGCTTCTCTGGAAACGTTGCGCGGTGAAAAATCGCGGGTCGCGCGGCTGGCATTCGCCAGCGACACCAACCGCGGCTGTCGGATGGCGGCGCGTTCGTCTTGTACGCCGACGTAAAGAAAGAATTACACGAACGGCTTTCCACTCGACGCAAAGGAGCGCCGGGGGGAGTTTATGGTAATGCGGGGTTATTCATAATTCCTAAGGCGCGGTTTATACGAAAATGGCGATATTAAGCCGATATTCATTTCCCCCGCGATTCATCCTCCGCCTCTTGCACAAGGAGCATTACTCTCTGGGAATGACTAATATTCGGTGGCCGCGGGGGAGGGATTTCGTAAGAAATGGCCGATGTAACGAAGTGCCGCCGCCTCGCGCCGTGCAAATACGGGCTAATTAATTATGCCCGCTTTAATTAATTGCGGCCGTGTATCTCCGCGCTGCCGCGCACTGATTACGGGAATACACCCGTGAAAAATGTCCAGCGCGATTTCCTGGTTGATATTAAACGCGCCGAAAATGTCTACCCTGAATCATGGCGCTACGGGAAAAACCTTTACGAGTCGCAGGGCGGATATGATTGGAAGATCGTGCGGATGATTCTCAGGTGCGCGCGCAGCTGCTCGAAGATTAGAAGGTCACGTGTTCGCGTATCGCTGTTCAACGAATGGAAGGCTAACGTCTAGTCTTATCTCGAGTAAAAATAAAAATCTTGCCCGACTCGGGATAAGGTTAAAAACTTTTCCAATCTTCTTTAACCGAACTGCCGTCCGTCGGCGTTCGCGCGCGCGCGCTTGTTAAGAGTCAAGGACTTCGGATATTTGGAGCAACGAGCAGAATGTAAGGAACTCCCAGCTCGGCCATTAACACTATTCCTACCAGCTATTTTCTAGACACGTTTAAATGTATTAAATATATCCTTAAAGAAAAAGAGGGGAAGAAAAAATGACGCTACATTAATTTATCGATCCCTAGACTGCGTGAAAATGACGAAGGATCTCAAAAATAACCGCTTTTGAAAAGTCTACAATTTTTGGAAGAAAACACTGAGCAGTCATTTGACCAGTCGTGGTAGAAATAGTGTTAAACCTCGTGTTTCTTTATGGAAGATTAAAGAGAACGAGAGACAAGATTATAGAAGTTAAGGAATATCAAGGAGTATCGCGGAGGAAAATTCCAAAACGTGACGATCAAAATTGAAATCGCCAAATTGAAACGAAAATCAGGTTTATCGATGTATCCGGCTCATACCCACTTGGCTTGCACTTGCGTGTACTCCTTCGATAAAATCGAGGGAAATTAAATTTGCGTGCACCGCGGGTGTATTCTGGATAAAGCTCGAAGGTTAATGAGGCTGATTTACGGTGGCGAGTATTTAGAGGAAAGCGCCCTGTATAAACTCGATCGTATAAAACGATACCGGAGTGCTCTGGGAAAACAAACCTTGACTTAATTCAGCGGAATAAAAAACCCGGACGGAAGTAAGCTCTGCTAAAATTCACGGTGCACACCCTTCGGCTTTAATTCGCGGCCTTTGGTTCGATAAAACAAAGTCAATTGAAATTTGCCCCCGCACGACAAACTTCCTCCGCATCCTCGATCGCTAATAACGCTGCTGCGACCGTAACACTATAAAAACCCTCTATTCGAACCGACGAAATTTCAATACCTGGTCAAATATAAGCTCCCCCAAAAATAACCATCAGCCTTTATCAACTCGATCCCACGCTTTATTCCCCTCTGACAACGTTAACTCTAAACCGTTTTTTTTTCTTTTGCAGAACAAGAAACTCGATCATACCTCAACGCGGTCGATTTAAATCACACAATCTCCAAATCAACTTATTCTGATTTAAATACAGTAGCTTCCATATTTACGGAATTCTTCAATACCAAAAACATTTCGTAATCCGACATTTCGCGATTCTAATCAAATTTTCTTATAAAATATAGAACAAATGAACATACCTAATATAAGCTATTTTCTCTATTCTCTAACATTAATTCTCTAACAAAAAAAACCATAGAAAAAGTCTAGTAGGACCATGAGCGCAGAAGAGTACAAAATAGACAACATATAAAACAACAAATACAAATCAATCCCATATTACTTCAGGATTGACGCATCGCACACGTATTAAAACACGGGAAAGCAGAAATTTCACGTGAAGGTACACAAAGCACCACGGTGCCTCGATGAAACGGAAACTGCGGCGAAACCTTCGGCGATTTTCCCAGTCGCGTGATCGGCCGTTTATTCGGCAAAACGGGGGTAAATTAAATTCGCGTGGTAAACCGCCATATTGCGGGCAAGGCTCGATGGTTAATGGGGCTGATTTACGGGCCTCGCGGGGGTCGAAAGGGGGCCTGGAAGGGGGAGGATACCCAAGGCAGCCTATCCGCGATCCTAACAAAGTCGGTCGAGGAGGCAAACAGGGGGGGGGGGGGGGAGGAAATCAAAGGGGCGGTGGAATGCGACGCAGCGGGGACGCGAAGTGATTTAATTTAACTCGGCGCATTCGATTATTCGACTGCAGTTAGGCGAATCGCTACGTCCTTTCCTCCCCCCTCCACCCTCCGCCCTCCTTGGGTGAAAAGCAATTTGGCCAGCGCTAATTTCGCCCAGGACTCTGTTCGGCCTTAAGCGTGGACGTTCGACGATGCTGGACGCACTTCTAGCTTAGTGGATCGATAGGACGAGATTAACCCTTTAGCCACGATAAACGCGTATACGCGTCAGGAAAAGGCGTGGGTTGGACGCGCGTGGCGGAGATTTTGTCTGGAAACAAGTGGAAATGATCGTAATACTTGAACTACCAGAGACTTTCTGGACATATTTAGAACACCAGCTTTAAAAAAAAAAAGGGGAGAGTAAGAGGAAATTTTAGTGAATCGAAATGATGATATAAATATTGCATGAGAATCATGGAAAATATTGAAAAATACATCGTTATAAAGTACTACGATTTTTTAAAGAAGGGACTGATCAGTCATTTTGACTGGTTTGGTAGTTCTAGTGTTAAAGCGCGAGTATTTAGCGATAAGTATGATTATAGGATTTATTACTAATTTTTTATTATTATTCAATTATGAAGAGATTTTGAGAGTCGTTGATCATGGATGCTAACATTCTTTTTAGTTTGAATATAATTAAGTATCATATATCGACAGTTATATTTAGCTTTGGATTACCGTAAAATACGAGCGCGACTCTTTATAATCTGCTCGTATCTCTGGATTTCCACAGAGTCTGGTAGAATTGTGAAATAAACGAGAATAATTTTATTTCACTTGAAGTTCAAGGCTTGCGTCTGAAACCAGTTTTGGAGCGTCACCAAAATCGAAGTCACCAAATATCGCGATATCGTCACGATTACCGCCGATTCTACTGAATAGACCTTGCATCGAATGAACCGCAGTGCCGCTGCGAAAGTATCGAGAATTATATGGAATAATGCGCGACCGCTTTTCTCCTCGAAATTTCCCGCAATCGTCCGCCGCTTTTTGCATCGCGCGGTGCAAAAGGCAGGAACGAAATTTTACAGAGGATAACGATACTCGTTTGTAGTCCATCGATCGTCCGGATGCAAGAATCGAACATCGCCCAATCGGATGCCGGGCCCGATAGCGGCCGAGTATATTTCGCGCAGGAGGAATCGGGAATTTCGGTCTCGTACGGCTGTATAGTTATTCGTAAAAGGGAGCTCCGTGACTTGAAAATAACAAATATCGACTTTCCATATCGAACCATACCCCTGTGGTGTTTCAAAGCGCATGATAATTCCAGGGAAAAATGGAAAATCCCTAGAAGCGACCGCCTGCGCTGACAACATACACCGTGAAAACAATCGTCATCGTTGTATCTCATCAGCCTCTCGCTATCATCAAATACGAATAATATATCGTATAACAGTTTCAATACAAGATAAACGTGCATTTTCAATCTAAAGATCCTCCACCTCAAACCTTAAAATTTAACAACCGTGAATTCTAAGCAAAATCCCTTCAACCATTGATGTTCAACCCAATAAGAGATGTCATCCAAATTTTACAACGCTCAACACTTTCGAGCAATTATCTCCCTTAAACACCTCAGAGGAATTTAACACTATTCCTACCACGACAGATCCTTGAAAATTTCCTTGAAAAACTGCCGAATTATGAGAACTCGTTTCTGGGAATTTTCATGAATTTCTTGCAGCGTACGGATCGTATTTTTCCTTCTTCCCCTCTTTCCTTAACACCACAACTACCAAACCAGTATAAATAACCATCAGTCCTTTCTTTAAAAAATCGTAGTGCTTTATAACGATCTACTTTTCGAGATTTTCCATGATTCTCATACAGTATATAGATCATCATTTTGATTGACTAAAATTTCCCTTTACTCTCCCCCCTTTTTTTTTTCAGAAATATATCTGGTGTTCTAAATATGCCCAGAAAGTGGCTGGTAGTTCCAGCGTATTAAGGATATATTTGTTACATCCAAATATCTCTGCAAAATGGCTGGTGGGAATAGTGTTAACCTACATCTCGCCGCTCCGAGCAACAGTAAAAAAAGAAACAGGAAGCCGGAAAGCAGCCAGGCTTCAAGGTGCACCGTAATTCAAGCGAGCTTCGCGCTAATGATCACGATTCGCGGCTTGTTGACCGTTGGAATGTAGGCGCGGTATGTTATGCAATCGGAAATTCGGCGCGATATCCGCCGGATGCGCTCCGCGTATGGAAGAATCGGGGAATTTCGGCTCTCGCATGGCGGCGCAGTTATTTGCAGGCCTGCGGATATCCCGCCTAAACTGCCTGCCCATAATGCACAGCGCGTAGTTAGTTAGCAGTTTGTTTATGGGCCAGTACCGGAGTCGAGGCTCGCGGATACTTCGTGCGTCTCGTTAGCCAGCCCCTTGTTCGCGTCTCTTTCGAAAATCCATCGATCAGAACAGAAGCGCCTATTTCGAAAGCCCGGCTCAAAATTCAGCAGGAATCCGCGAAGTGTATCGCCCTGGATCCGTGACATTGCTGCTGGCAGGTTGGAAAAACAAGGCGACGAAAAACAAGGTACGATGATCTCTAATTTCGCAATATTGATTCAGCTTGAAATAGCGGGCCGAAGTATATATGATACGCGAGAATGGCAATTTATTCTCGATCGTCCGAAATTGGCGGGCTCTCTTCGGAAAATTCGGACGAGAATGCATGCTTTTATTCCGAGCCCTCCTAGGGATTTATGAAGTGTACTATTCTGAATTTCCCTGGCGTTAGAGGCGGCGTATTTGTAATCCAGGAGTCTGTAAAGTTTTCTAACCTCGCTCGATTTATTTAGCTCGAAATAGGGGTTTGAATAATATAAAGCGTAGGGGCATGGTTGTATTTATTTCAAGTCGAATCGAGTTGAATATACTCAATGTATACTACTGACTCCAATCCGAAGTTTCTATCGTCATCGAAACTTAGATACTACTTCTCGCACGATCAATGCTAAACACTAAAAATAATCTCCAAACGCCAATATAATAATCTAATCACCGTTAATCACCAAAAATAATAATCATAAACAAATAGAAACAGAATTAAAAAAAATAAAAAACGCTTGTTTATGAAACGATGCAAAGCTATTGAATTTTAAGCGCGAGCGCCTCCAACTGCCTCTGAAACTATTCTACTCGACGGTTCGATTCCCGGATATCCGTCCGGCAAATCGAGACGCGGAGGAACGACACTAGCCGTTAATTAAATTTCAGGATCCTGCGTCGAGAGCGCAAGAATGCGCCGAACCTCTCGCGGAAACATCCACGAGAGCGAAAGTGGGCGCGCGCGCTAAACGACGCTGATGACGAGGAATTCATGCGCCAGAGGGTTGGTTTGCTCCCCCCCAAAATATTCGGCATACTTCGGTTCGCTGCCACGATGACGCAGTCGGCCAACCGCTCGAGACCACCGAATCCGGAATCCCGACTTTTCTCCTCTTATCGGCCAAAGTGTTGGCCCAGAGTATCGCAAACAAATCGCATTATCCGAGTACTTTGTAAAACATCCGCTTTATTCCAGGCCCCCCCTCCCCCTGAACAACGTTTATGGCCCGCATTTGGGTTATAAATTGCGTACTTATATTCTTATAAGCCGAATAGTGCCTCATGGAATTCAGCTCACGTTCTGAGCACCGCATATATAGTAGTACATTATCCGGTTTAGTTACGTAGTTTGTGCAATTTTCCGGCATTACTTGAATTTCATGAACTCCTTAGATCTCTCGGTTTACGAACTTCCTGAAGTCTGCCGGATGGCGTTGGGTATCGTTCTTGCGCGGATGAGGATCCTCGAGAAGACCCTCGAATTATCCGATATCGACCGTTATTGACCAACGATAAGAGGGATTAGCATCGATCAGGAAGAGAGGTAGTAATGAAATTTAGGTCGAGAGTGAAATTCACGCCGCGTTTCCACCATTTTTATATTTCCCTCCTTTGCATGGATAGCGGCTCAGAAGTCGATCTGGAGAACAAGTCCTGGATCCGATAAGCGCATCCATCGATGACGATCAAAGCACGCGAGCAAAGTACCGCGAGAAACTCTTTTAAAAATCACAGTCCAGGATTCGCGATGATCCAAGAGGAAGGTATAATTTACTTTAATTAAAGAATAAGGTGTTTTAGATAAATAAAGAAAGAAACACATTCACATAAATACCAGTTTTATCTACACTATTGTCGTACTTTGAAATTCTCAAGCGTACGATATTTTTTGAATCAATTTCCAGGATCTTCCTCTTCAATTTCCTCCTCTTCTTTGCATAGATAGCGGCTCAGAAGTCGATCTGGAGAACGAGTCCCGCATCCGATAACCGCGTCCATCGAGCAGGATCAAAGTACGCGTGCAAAGTACCATAAGAGACTCCGCTAAAATTAGACAGTCGAGGATTCGCGATGATCCAGGAGGAAGGTAAGGATTATTCGGGGCGTATGATTCCGCCAAAATTCGCTCGTTCGTTCGGAGCTTCGTGAGCCGCCCGTATAACCGAATGTCGGGCGCGGCTGTAATTAAACGTGCGCGAGAAACAAACGTGCTTTCGCCGTATATACACGGCCATCGCTCACAGGAGCGCGAGCTCGGCTGGTACACGATCGTAGGACATCCGCGCGATGCCCGAATTGCGCGCACGAATGCACATAGGCATCATAAGCTGCAGACGTGTATCAGACCGTGTACGCGCCCTCCCTCGAGTAATTTACCACGTTGCGCGCGTAATCAGACAACTGCGTACGCTGCGCGCGGAGAGGAGCGAAGAGAGAGCGCCGCCTCTTGTAAATCGATCAGACGGATTGGATACCCGACGAGTGCGCGCAGGTAGATCGTCCTGGTCCCTAGGATCTTTGCATGTATGGAACGAAATCGCCTCGAATATTGGCGCCGCTTCAAAATATCCGGCGATCGTGAGAAATACTCCGAATTTATGGAGCTCGAATAACTGGCACCGCTAAGAGCGCATGTATCGCAGGGAACAAATATCGAGGTTATTCATTCGGTGCGCGATGTGTCCTGGAAATTGGCCGTGGTTTGGGATTATCGACACTGGGGAAGGATCGATCAGGCGGGAGATCTTTTGAATAGAAAAATTAAATTAGGTTTTTAGGATAATTTGGACTTGGACAGATATTAGTTGAGTATTGGTAATGAGTAATTATGTTATTAGCAATGTTCGAATTTGTCAGTGGTTCGTTTTTACGCAGGATTCGCGACGAATTCTATCTATGCACGGCCAAGTCGATTAACACTAGGACTACCAAACGAGTCAAAAAATCGTAGTTCTTTATAACGATGTATTTTTGGAGATTTTCCATGATTCTCATCTAGTATTTAGATCATCATCTTGATTTACTAAAATTTCCTTTCACTCTCCCCTTCTTTTTAAAGATGTATATAGTGTTGTAAATATGCCCAGAAAGTGGCTGGTAGTTCTAGTGTTAATAATTAGCGTAACCCAAGTAAAAAGTTAAGCTTTGCTCTTGACCACGCCAAAGCGGGTAATCCAACATACTCAAGGTCCTCGAACAAAAAGAACCTCTCCCTCGAGATTAGAGACACTTTTCCCAGCTGATTTCTCCGCGAGACAAAATTATCCTCGTCCTCCACTCCGCGAGGAAGCGCAGGTCCTTGAGTTATCCAATAACATTTTCCTCGGTATGAAAGATCAGTGCCACAGCGGCTCACGAAGCGCAGTTCCAAGTACACGAATTTTCAACTTCCTACGTCTATTGTCCAGCTATTAAGCCGTCATAACTTCCAAAGCAGGATCGACCTGCAGCGCGTGGGCGGTCCACCCACGGCCAGACCGGGCCTCGTAAACGTATTAAACGCGAGTTCGCAGAGTCGCGCGGCCATTCGAGCGTGAGTTAAGCCCGCGTTTGTGTGCGTCCACGCATATCCTGAAGGGGGAAGATAGGGCGGGCGTACGACACGAATGATTACGTATACACGCAAAACGTTTTACGAGCTCGGCCGAGGCGATGGCTCTGCACGTGTGCGTCACGTGTCTGGACACACGTGCTGCACGGTGGTCGAGGCGTACACCCTCGTTCATGAGTCGCTGGAAATTTCAAACGTGCCCTTTCTTCTTCTTCTTCGAGTATAGGGTGGGCGGTTTAAAGGGTTTGTTTTTAAAAGCGCTGTAAAATGTGGATATTTGAAACAATTTTTATTGTTATCGCGAAGGTTGGAGTCTTCGATTTAAGAGTGAAAATACTGACCAGCTGTTCGAATTTCAAGCAAATCCTTTTTTTCCTTTTTAAGTATAGGGTGGGCTATTTAAAAGTATGTTTTTTAAAACCCTGTAAAATGAGTCTACATCGATATTTGAAACATTTTTTTTTACGAAGAAACTTCGTTCTGTATATAATGTATATAAAAATGTATAAAGTGTGGAATAAAAATATCGATGTCGAGGAGAATCTAGTATCGACTTTTTACTCTAACTTGGATTTATACTACTTTCGAGAAAAACTTTCATCAAAATTCGAGCCTGGAAACTGTAACTATATTGGACTTTATACCCGCGGAGGAAAATCGCTAATCGTCAAGTCTATCATTGGCGTGACATTAGTTAAGATTAATACGCGAATATTATTACTATATCCTCTATCAAACTAACCACGAACAAGGTTGATATAACAGCTCGATACGACATAACCAACCAAGAATATCGAATTCCAGTACGAAGGAGAATCGCGAAGTGTCTTCCATCGCTATTCTTCTGGCAAATGTTTCACGGCGAACAGCGATCCTTATCGCTACCTATCGGAATAGGATGAAGTAATGAAACGAAACTGGGTCATCGTATCCACCTCCCAACAATAGCCACGTATAACGTAGCGGAATATCATACCTCGGGTATGTTAAAGCTTAAAATCGATCGCTATTCAAGCGAGGAAACGAATATCAACTCGAGTACATCGGGCAAAGCAAAGGACATTAGCATCGAAAGGATTTCGATGAGGATTTTCCCCCAAAACGCGGAACTGGCCGATGACTTATGGACCGGAGTGTATGCACGGTTGCTCGGGACAGACTGCAGTTTGCTATGAAATACGCTCGTCCGCGACTCGACGCGGGCCAACCCCCTTCCTCGACGAGGTTCCGCAGCTTGCAATCGCGTTTGCAACTGCGGACGACAAGAAAATTGGAGAATCGTCCCTCGGCCCACTTTTGTTACGGAGTTCGGTCATTACTTTTGATCGTCCGCGAAAGATACCGGCCACCGTAAGAACAACGAGGGAACAATCGCGTTGCCTTGGGACAATGGGCGAAAGTAAGAACGTAAAGGGACGTTTTGCCTTGAGTACTCGAATAATGTGCGCTCTTTCCCCTTGCCTTTTGTCCTCCACGTCTTTCCTCGCTGTTACCGCGAATCTTTGGTGCCTTACTAAAGGGGCTCTAGCATGATCGCTCGAAGAGTGCAGTATTTGATTACAAGCACGGATGCAAGCTGGGATGAAAATGTCGATTGAATTTTTACGATGCTCTCTGGGACATATTTCGTGGAATTATTGTGAAAATGTGTGGTGTCGGTTGCTGTAAACAGTCTTTCTGTTTTTTCTCAATAATAGAATAATAATAGTAATTTGATCAATAACAATAATAGTAAAAGCTTAATGATAATAATAATAATAATAATCCGGGTTGGTAAGAGCCTCGATAACGTATGCGCGATATGTGTTTATTTGGAGCTGAACAAATGTCGAGCGGGACTCGACAAAGGAGCTCCTGAGATAAAAACTGATGTCGAGCGTGACTCGACATAGGAGTGCAAAGGGTGAAAATACGAGTAGGATGAAAATTCACCCTGGCAAATTCAGCATTGGTCCTTTCGGCGAGGATCATTTCTAAGGTCGGTGGCTCGATTTTTGCGACAAGGCCGAAACAAGTTTTTGCCGACAGTTTTATCGCCGGTAAGTTTGGCTATTTTTCCTTTGTTTTTCCCCGCCAATAGTTTACGTGCCGCGGTCGCTGCGGTCAGAAACTCGAAGGCGCACGAAGTAAGTCGTTCCGGAGGAAACTTTCGGATCGACCGTAAAGAGACTTTTCAGGACCGCGAAGGAAAGTCGATTTGGTTTGCATTGGCCGTTCGAACGAACCTCTGCCGATGGATAAAGAAAAATGTTCCTTCTGGAATTTCTCCTGGCGTGGATAAACATCCTTCTAGTTAAAGCTTGACAAGTTATCCAAGTTGTGCTATTGTGCTTTCAGTCTGTCGCACGATTTTACTTTATTTTTCTACGATTTTATGATTCCACGTTGAAAAGTCGAGAGATTTATCGATGAAAGCACGATGCAATAGTAGCATTTAATTCGCGAATAATATTTTTTATACACAGTTTTGTAATATATATTTTTATATACACACGTATAATCGCACTGCTAGTACTTTACATAAAGCGGTTAGTACTTACATTAGTTACAAAGTTTCAAAGTTAGTACTTACATTAAAGTGGAACCTTCAGGACAGTTGCTTAGATCACAATGCCTTCATTGCGACCGTATTACACGGATATCGTGCAGCAAAGCGCAGCCTAACTTGATTAGCCCACGCTGTTTGAATACTATTATATGATAGCTCGCACCGAAGTAGAGATTACAAACGATCAGAGCTCCATATTGGATAATTATGTACAGCACTGTTCGTCCAAGAGCATCCTCTCGAGTGTATAATTATGATTATGGTCTTATCGAAGGAGAAAAAAATCAGCCCGCGGGGGGGGGGGACGTAATTTAATATTTTCGAGCGACGTCCGTGAACTGGATTGAACAAGATAAATTGGTTAGAGTGCCACGCGACGTAAATACATCGACGACCCCCGGGCTAGACCCTCTTTATTGCATCCGCAACGTTCATGCGCGTGGTCATAAAAGCTCGACAAACACAGGGAAGAATCGTCGATGTTCCTCGCAGAAATAGAAAATCGTTGGGCGAAACTTGGAGACAAGTATAAAGTATCAAGTTATTCATTGGACGTAATGAACGAAATTTCGATCGTCATTCTTTTGGACTCCACGTATCAATTATAATATTTATACATCCTATTCTGTTTTTACAGGAACTTTTTTTATACGATTTATTGTGATCGATTCACGATTATTACTTTTATTTTGATTATTTATCTTTCACGATCGACTCAAATTCTAAGAAGAGAGGCTTGCTTTATTTTTATTTCTATAACCGCGATATCGGGGATATTCTTTTACACGAACGTTTTTTACGCGTATTCTTCGAGACTTTATCTATCGTGTGAAAACAGAATTGGGTGTACTTCAAATCTTTTGATTCGTGGTTCCATGTCATCCGTTCATTATTATTGTGTGGTGAAATCCCTGCTTTACGTCTTCTCCATCGAAATCGTACGCCATGTCGGAGATACTTTTTAATACGACGCGCAACGTCATAGTTAAATATACTAAAGTATGGGATTTGCGAAGGCAAAAAGGTTCGGTCCTAGTGGAAATGATAACGGACCTCGCGGATAAGGGAGGAGAAGAATGGGCGCAGCCGTGAGGAAATCCTGCGCGCAAATCCGGAAAAACGCAAAATCCCCGAGATCGGATCCAATGGCTTTTGCGAGGTTAGCTCAAAAGTTAGCTCAGACTGTCTCCTAATTGGTTTGGAAAAGTTTCCCCGCATCGACGCGCCGTCACTTTGGCTCGCGGCCACGAGACAAATGTCGACCAGGATTCTCCATTCGAGGATCGACCAATTCGCCGCCCTTGGCGCTCAGCGACACGATTAACCATCGATTCCTCTGACTTCCAAACGAACCTCCTCCTCCCGGTCCCCTTCGTGGATACAGAAAAACGCTCTTCCACTCTTTTATTCGCCATTCGATGCCGCGTAAAAAGTAAAATTCGCAGCTTTCTCTCGCGCCAACGACGTGTCTCTTTCTTTTTCCTCTCTTTCTCTTTATACAGGAAAAAGGGGGGAGGAAAAAATACAGGGAGCGGGATTGTGGGATTAGAAAGGCGCGGTGTAAGATTGCGAGCGTAGAACTGGGAGATTAGGAACGTAAAGAGCGGGTGGGCACGATGCGCATCTCATCGAGATTTTAAGGACGCGAAAAGAGAAAGCGGGCGCCCGCGAGATTAGAGGATCATAAGCGTGGGATTATGGAATTACAAGCGGAGAATCCGCGAGCACGTCGTTGGGCTTTTACGTATGCTCGAAGATTTTCAGGCACGAAAGGGAGCGTTTGAGAGGACTCGCCTATTTTTAGACGGTACTCCTCTTATCGTCGCAAAGAACGGGGATTGCCTTTTTTATCCGAATGCCCCTTAAAATGTCAACCCTCTTTAACCCACGATAACGTCCAACCGTCCAAATGACGAAGCTCTAGTTTTATAGATCATTTATATATGTGTATAGAAGCCCTCCAAGTTGATGAAGGTGAATTTAAAAGAAAAATCACGTGTATATAAAAGCTCTCCTAGTTGATGATAGTGGATTAAAAAAAAATCACGATATATATATATATA
>JBCFXI010001335.1:0-60114 GCA_038496175.1 Ampulex compressa | reverse complement strand
TATGTATATTTATATGTATATAGTATCTTCCATTTAAATATTTGTATACAATAACCATTATGTGTGAAATTACAATTCAGAAATATTTAATGTATGTACATGGCTTCATAATAACACTACGTACAGTTCTTTTTTGGTCTTACAGAGCAGTGTTGCTTCAGTCATCTTTGGTAGAAGCGCGCATACAATTCTGCATAATGCTATCTCAAATCGATAACATAAAATATTTCTCATTAGTGTGTATGAGTGTGTGTACGTGTGTGTCTGTTCCCTGAGTTGGCATACAACCTTTTCAGTCTTCGCCACATACTACTTCACTTTTCACAGCAAGAACCACACATCAGGTAAAACAGTTAGTTTTTAAAGGCAAATTCGATGATACATGGCAAATAATCTGGTTAGAAACACCAGAAAATTATAAGGCGCAGCCACAACCAAAAGGGATGAAATTCGTATAACTTATCAAATTAAAACTTGAGTGTTTAGAAAATATTCCTTTTGCACATGCTCACATGCGCATAAAAGTATGTAAAATGTTTGCTTCTGAAACATTTAATTGATATTTAAAAATCTTGAACAGATTTATGTTCGATTAGCTAACCCCCGTTATTCTTTATCATACAAATACATATGATCGGAGTAATGTGATCTCTAAAAAAAAAAAAAAAAAAAAAAAAAATGTGCATGCAAATGAATCGAAACAACACTCAAAACAACATTCCAGTTCTAAACAAATACTGTCAACAATACTTCTCCAAATAAGGAAGTACATTGATCAAACTTCTAGAGTCTAACATAGTTTACCAAATTTCATAGTACCTTCAATGTTTTAATATATATCGCACTCTTTTTCTTAACAACATATTGACTCCGATCGAGAAATTTATGGAAATATAGTTAAACGCAATGGGCTTTCGATGAAATACTGAATATAATATTTATGAGTAATTTCTTTTTCTTTTCAAATTATGCTATACCCTTACATTACTCTACATTTATATAAAGATTCATGACTAAAAACCATTGTACAAGAATAGCATTTTATACGTAGCTGTAAACCGAGAGGTTTTGATAATCATGTACAAAATTTTGCTTTTTTTCTGCAATATAAAAGCACCATATGTGCCTCTTAAATAAATTAATTCTTTTTGCCATTTTTAATCATTCAAGTCACATTGCGATCAACAAACGTATGTCGTGCGTTCGCAAATTACCTCCCAACTTCGACCAACTTCCATGTACTCATAGCAAAATGAGTTTGAGGCACATTTGCTGTACATTGATAACAAACTTTTGCAAAAATCTTCCTGACATTCGCAAAGCGAAGTGATGTACCCACCAGGAAAATTTTACAAATATAGGTTAACCGATAACGCGTTTGAACCCTTTGTTAATCACAGACAACTCTACGTGAAACGAACAAAATTATTTACGCGCGTACTTGTGAGGCGATAATAAAACTAATAAGATTTTTTATCTCTCTCGCGCAGACGTCTATAATCGTTACCTGCAATATTAAGACCCTGGCCACAATGATACGATGCTTATATTCCCTGAACCTTGGATGTCAAATCAGTATCAAGAATGCATCTACCGATACACTACGCTAAACAGCCTAAAATTAAATATGTGCATATATATATATATATACACACATATGTATACATATATAGGTATATATGTACAATAATCTAAAGGTTTTGAGATAGGAATGATGCAACTGTTCGCCCGTTGTACGAACTCCAAAGGCAGCGATGTTACATTATGTAAAATGCATAGGACACAGAGTGAGTAATTACCAAAATGATGTAAAAAAAAATTCTATTCCACTATGATAGTGGCGAGACGTTTAGGTCGTTTACCGGTTTTCTGTTTTCTGTGAATATTCGTTTCCCGTGCATCCGCGTGTGATGATTCATACGGTTCCATGGAACTGTCGGAACCTCCGATAGTTTGTTCCAGTTTTCGCTTTCTCGACCGCGTCACCGGCCCTATTCGATCTTTTTCGCAGGATTCATGAGTGTTACCCTTGTGACGTTTCACCTTAGACTCTTCCTGCCGACAGGTGTTTAGTCCAGCGCCGAGTTCACGTTTACGCCGTTTGCCCTTTAAGCCTTCTTGACGATGATGAGCAATCCTCGGTGAGTTGGAATCCGAAGAAGACGAAAGGGAGCTAAGGTACTCGTTGACCTTGTCTTCGCCAAAATCGAAAGCGCTCGGCTGAGCGGGTGAAACGGAGGTTGTGACGCTGGTGCTCGCGCTTGGGGGACGTAGAAGCTGAACCGAAGGACTTGAGGAAGTCGTCGAGGCAGAAGACGAGACTGAACTGGAGGTTGACCGCTTGTGTAGCTTACGCCTCTGGGCTAGCTTCGCCCCATCAACTTCTCTCAGGCGGAAGCCGTCTGATCTCTCTGATGTTGTGGCGCTAATCTCGAGTAGGGGCACATCATATGACGTGCTCGACTCGGTCAACCACGGGTGGCTGGCTAGGGCACCAGCTGTCAGTCTTTTGCTCGGTTCGACGGTCAGGAGACCCTTCGCTACCTGTTTCGCAAGACATGATACATGACTCCAAGCATCCCCATCGAAGTCTACTTCCCCAGATCTGATGCGCGTTGCTAGATCTGGCGCGCCGGATCTAAATGGTGGGTTACCAGAGAGCATTGAGTATAAAATAGCACCCAAACTCCAGAGGTCACAGCTTTGGTCATAGCCTTGCCTGGCAACCACCTCCGGTGCTGCGTACGGAAGAGTGAAACACGGTGTGTGCAACGGTTCACATCCCCTCTTTATCCTGGCAAAACCAAAATCTACTACTTTTACCGGAGAATCTTCGCTCTCGTGAGCAAAAACAATGTTTTCTGGCTTGAGGTCCCTGTGAACCACACCTCTAGAGTGCATGAAACGCACTGCAGAGGCGAGTTCTTTCATTATTTTGCTAGCTTGCTGCTCTGTAAAGGGCCGTGGCCTTCGTAGCAATTCTCCTCCCGATAGTAGTTCCATCACGAGGTATGTATGAGCTCGATCCTGATGTACCTCTATCAGTTTGACCACATTTGGATGGCCTTGACAAGTGCGTAAAAGGCTTGCTTCCCGTCCACAATCCATCCTACGGCTTACGATCTTTACTGCAAATTCCTGCTGTGTTTTTCTGTGTCTGCACTTGCGACATACTGAAAAGCTACCGTCTCCTAGAGCTTCTTCCCGTGGATCAAGTTCATAGGTTTGAAAAAAGGTTGACTCCTCAAACCGTGCAGCCAATACATCTGACGCTGAAGGTCTTTGGCATTCTGTGTTTGCTTTCGTGGCTTCCTTAAAAATGTCCTTGCTTACCACGTTGTCGCTAAACAATATTGAGGGCGCTACGTAGGAATAGCCCTGAAACAGAATGAATGATTAGTTTTGTATGGAATGATCAATTGGATCCATCTAAAGATACACAATGTTTTTTTCTCTTTTTCTGAATAAACGATTATATTGTACAGTTTGTAATTCGATATTCGATAATTAAGTATATCATTCTACATAATAAATAAATCATGACATACAATAAATAATCACATGAAAAACAAATCGATACATAAAATGTCTTACTGATAAAACAATCACTCATCAAATGGATGTTTCACGAAGTCTATCTTAATAGTCGAGTTGGCAAAAGACAAATAAAAGACTTATCAAAGAAAAGTAAATTCTGTTATCCACCGATTTTTATGTGCTTTAACATAGTGATCGGAGGCCACTCACAGATGATTTCTGTAAAAGGGATAAGGGCACTATGCATTCGTTTGCGAGAAAGTCAAGATCAAAGTTTACTGAATATACATATCACCCAAAATCATATCAATCAATATACATATCACTCAAAAAATATTCTTCAAATAAGGTGAAACAGTGACGTAGCGATTAGCTAGCACAACTACAAATCACAATGTCATGAACTTACATCCCTTTTTAGTAAATATTTTTCATTTTTTCAGAGAAAATACTGTTACAAGAAACTTGAAGATTAAGAAGTTGCCGAAAATGGTTGTAAAAATTAAAATAATTTATTTTGTACATAAAACAATAAAATATATATGCTCTTACACTTATGCTTCCAAATGATCCCTTTTTGCTCATTCATTTTTTACTTCTTGCAAATTCCCTTCAGAGTACTCTGATTGATAAATGCCATAGAAACATTCACAACATGTAAAATTTCTACACCAAGTACATTGAATGAAAGACATTTTACTGCATAAGCATTTCTCTTCATCAACAATTGACAGAAAGCAAACTTGATTTAAATTCATAAAAATTTGTCTATTTGTAATTAATTTTGCTGCATATCACGAGTAATATAACACGGCTTTGAATATTGGTGCCAATACCTGATTATGTATGAAATTATGTCTTTTTATGGCATTAGCTCAATTATGAATCTCATGCTGGGTGTTGAGGTGTGATTTAATACATTCCAATTCATATTTATTATCGGTACATATAGAACTTGATTCCGAAAATTGTATTTCCATCCCGAAAACACATAGATTTACACAAGTATCAGATCAGTCAATCTCGACACCTTCTTATTCATAAAGTAGTTCTTGTACGTCAGCAAAAAACATTTCTCCTCATAGTTCTCAAAATCATTTCAAAATATCCTCCCCCATTATCTTTGTACACATTGAAAAACATCAGTTTCTTTTTGCATTTCTAACACTTATTTCTTTCAATCTGTGAACAAAGAATTGTACAATACATCAACCAGTTATTGTTTGATTTCCTCTTTAACAGCTTCACAAGAATATGCACAGGCACTCATTGAAAGCTCTTGCTTATGTACAGCTGATTTGCAATTATCAAACTAACACTGATATACTTTGAGATAGAGACCATGTAATTAAATACTTTTTGTATCCATTTTCTGTGGAGTCCAGAAATGGATAACCGAGGAATACCTGTTATAAAACTATGGGGAAATATTGTGTGGATAGATTGGAAGACATTTTCCACGTGAATTAGAGATAATATACATTTTGTTATATCCATCGTGTTGCCATTTATATTGTTTATATTGCTTGTCCAGCTTGAGAAATAGTATTTAAATGAGCCAAAGTTCAGACAGATAAGTGTAAAAATGCATACATTTTATTATTCTGTCTACAGAATCTATGATTTCGATTTTTAGTATCACTTTCAGTCTTACCCTTCATGTTTCTTGTAAAAATATTTTCTGCAAAGAAAAAGAAGAATATTTATGGAAAGGGGATGGAAACTCAACGTTGTGGTTTCAGATACACAAGCTAACCGGTGTGCATATTTGGTGAACTTAGACCTGGTTTTTTTTGGAAAATCTAAACAAGGTGCTGCCAACTCTTTTTTTTTTGTGAGTGACTTCCAATTACTAAGTTAAAGCATACCAAAATCGATGAGTAGCAGGTTCTGCCTTTCCCTTTAAGTAAAAGCAGTTTGGCAAAAGTAAGCATGCCACAAATTGTTTTAAAAAAAAAACTTGTCCAAATTTATTTACCCGGAAGATTTTGTCGTAATTGGGTGGTACGACGGCTGGACTGTCAGCGGCGACCATCTTAGTGAATTCGTCCGAAAAGTTGCTGGTATCCAATTCGTGTGTGATACGGGGTACAAAGGGAGGAGTGATTTGTCGTCTTTCCAGTGCTTCCCAAGTAAACGGCGGTGGTGCCTTATTGAAGAAGGGATGCTCTTTGAGTTCTTTAGCATCCCGAGGTCCGCCGCCTAGCCTCTGTCGTGGATCTTTTACAAGCAGTCGGGAAATAAAGTTTCGAACCGTAGGATTAAGGTGGTTGGGTATAGGCGGCTCCATTTTTAGTATCCTCCTCGATATCTCTTGTTGTGTGTTTTTCTCTCCCTCCACCGTGAAGGGCGACGCACCAGTGAGCAACTCGTATGTGAGCACACCCACGCTCCACCAGTCCACTGCCTACGGCGATACATATCTATTAGTATACGTGTTTCGATATACTGCCTCTTAGTCACGGTATATTTCCCACTCTCAATCTTATTTGTCCTCAATGAAATATGAAATATGTAATATAACGTTTTTCAATTTTTTTTGAATAGTAAAATGTTTTTTGTGGTAGTTAGATGTATGTTTTGTTAGAAGCTGGTTGTTAGTTAAGCCTGAAATGAAAATATGTTCAACAATGTCCCTTCTCGATATTAAGGAAATCAAGCGGAATAATAGGTCTATATTTGCAACAAACATAATCGTAATTATAATCGTAGATATCGAAATGGTAGCGAGAAAACTACTTGAAAATAGTTGAAAAAAAATGATGAAAATGATCCACAAGATCATAACTGTAATGTTTGAAGCAGTAATTGTTCCGAATCTGTGACAAAGTTAATACTTTCATGACGGAACGTAACAAAATTTTAAGTCTTTAATGGTTGTCGTTAAGTTACAATAGCTGCTGAATAAAGCACTTCATTATTGAAATATAAGAAATTACATGATTCCTTTGAAATTTACACATATTCTTCTCATAAGTGGCTGAATGTCTATTTATAATTATATTTGCACTTTGTATGATTATAGAGCTATTACACTGCTCAATTTCATTCAAATAGATGAAAAATACAGTTGAATCTTTCATTGTCAGTGGATCATGTTGAAAACATTACTGACTGCGTTAATTTTAATGAGTGCACATTTGGAAACAAAAGAATGAGACAATGGACAAAGATATAAGCAGGAATATCTGCGTGTTAACTGATATTAATATATTGACTGCTGCTACGGGTAATGTAACTCAGTTTATAATAGGCTCGTTAACATAATTTTTTACCAATGTAATAATATATCCTTGAAGAAAATTAAGAATTCAACAATCAGAACCATAATTTTATATTGTATTTTGGCAATCAATAAAAATCACTCTATATACACGTCATTTTTGATAATAGTTTTGGAATTTTTACTACAATTCTTTTCAGCTTATTTTGTTTGAATTTGAAATTAACTCTGATGCTGAATTTTCATCTTTGTTAGTTATTGTTTTACGTTGATAGGCACCTACTGTTTACTTGGATAAGTGATTAAAATTCTTTTAATTGTAACTGTGAACTACTGTAATTGAACATTATTATTTCACATACTAACTTTGAGCTATATACAAAAAACATTTTTAGACATGAGTATTCAGATGTATTTCTTGTAAAAATATTAATTTCCTAAGGAATTGCATTTTTTCTTGAATTATTTCGAAACACACGCATGCACGCACGCACACACACAAAGGTCGTTCAGAAAGTTTGAAATATAATGTCTGCAGCAAAGAAAACAGACATTGTACCAGGATACTCCACGAAAAGTCTATGTGTAAGAAATGCTTGAAAGCATTTCTACATTTTATTACATCATAATATATAAAAAATGATTAATCTTGAAATTTTATAGAGCCATTCCAACACTATCCAATATATCCTGTTTTACTTTAATGAATCATGTATTTTTTTTTACTCTGTCTTATTGGACCATTATGTTGAAAGTACCACTAAACACAAAAAAAGATTAACACATTTAGAATATTATGTTATATGAGCATCTTAGTTTTAATGAATTGTAGAGCATTTTTTTGTATATAATAATTACCATTGCACATAATAATATAAATATGTTTTGAATAATCGAATGTGGCATATATCTTATCATCTGCATATTATATTTTTCATATTATCGGATAGTGTACGACAAGCTTCATTAAAAAATGTGCACAAAAAATAACTTAATATCTACTGTTAATCTATTGTAGGATAGTGTGTAATAAATATGTTCAATTTTTCAATAGTACACAGTAGAAAAGATATACGTGATAAAGGGCGGATACTGTTCGCATTCCTTTCTTCTTTATTTTTTATATTAATTATAAAAATTGATATTGTGCACAAATAGGCACATCTGATTATGTCTATATAAGGAAGATTTTAATAGGAATTAAATTATCCCAGAAAAATTGAAATTACTGTTTTCGTTATGTAACAGATACAATGTCACAAGACTCAGAATCCTCCATTATTGAAGAAGATTCTCTTATGAATAATTGCATCTCCTTGAACTCAATTATATATTTCATTATTTGCTTGATTCTAAAACGAGTATTCTTCCCATGTGTTGTTGGAAATGTATGAAATAAGAATATACTGCACACAATGGAAGAACTAAATAAGTTACATTTGAAGCAATCTCATCGATGTAATTAAAATCGGGAATTGTAAAATAAACAGATAGTTAATCGAAGAAAAGTCATTGTAATATGTAGAATTTTTATAGTAAAATTGAAAAACAAACGTCGTCTTCGTTTTTCATACAGGAGTATGGAGATATCATAATAAAAGATTTGTAATCGGTTAACCTATCTTGTCCAAAATGCATTTCAAGGATAACATATTTTAATTCTAGTAGAAAATGCACTGCTATGTAGCAAATATTAGGTTTGTTAAATTAACATGAATAAACGTTTAAATTAATAAGCGTTCAAGCGGAATATATCAGAATATATGATATTTGATTGGCAACAGTATGAAACCAAATGATACATTTGTTTTCTCTATGAGAATGTAATTATGAAAGTTTTACAATATATTCGTGATATATAGTTTATATGCATTGTTATGCGCAGTCTAGAGAAGTAACCCAATCGTGCAAGTTGACAGGTTAATTCATTAAAATAAGTGTGAATTTTCTGTGTTCAATGATTTTCACGTATTACGTACGGGTGAAAGGAAATGGCTAAGGCGAGAAATTATGACGTAAATCCATTCTGACTCACAATATCGTGGCCTGCTGAGCCCCCCCGTACCACTTCCGGTGCCATGTACTCGATAGTTCCGCAAAATGAATAAGCCCGGGCATTGCTGTCCCTTTCATGTGGAAGGAACTCTTTACTGAGGCCAAAATCCGTTAACACGATATGTCCCTCCCGATCCAGGAGAATGTTTTCTAGTTTGATGTCTCTATAAATTATGCCAAGCTGCAAAATAAAATTTAAGTCATATTCAGTTTTATACAAAGAATATTTATACATGTCATTATGTACATCGTCATTCATTCATTCAGAGATATGTGAGGTGCAGCTAAAAGGAATCGAAAATCATTTTATACATTTTTCATTCCTATATGAATTACTTCTCTGACTGTTCTCTTTTGTAACACGCTCACATTCGAGTTTCCATTTGCCATGTCTATGAAGTAAAATAATTGCAAAAGCCTATAGAATATCATCTTTAAAAGCTGTCCCTGTTATTTTGGATGTTTGTTAAGTTTTCACGTTGATTTCGTTAAAATGATTTTTAATTAAAAAAATAAAAAACGACATGGCACAGTAGATACACGTAATGTATTATTTTTAAAGAGTTATACTAAGAAATTTATTATAGTTTTCATTTGTTAATATATTTCGATAAATTGTTATTAATCCTATAAATATAGCGATGTTCGAAATAAGTGAAAGAGAAGAGGAGGGAGGGGATACTTAACCCATTCAAGAAAACGATTTTTTTCGAACGCGGTCCCCAGGAGCGAAATTTTTTTTTTCTTCATATTGTTCATTTTTAATAGAAAAACACGTTTACTATGGAAATCACCCAATTCGTAAGTGAATTCACATAAATAAGATCATTGCACACCGGGTGTGCAGCTCGCTCCTCGGAAGATTTTTACTGCGAGGAGCGGATTGAACACCATGTGTGCAATGTAAGGTAAAATGAAAATACATCATTAAAAAATGTGTAAACATTTATTTCAAAAATAGTTCAAAAATAGTTCAAAAATAGGGGCTAAGTATAGAACTGTCTATCGCTTGAGAATTTTTGTGTAAGACTGAACTATTACGCGTCCTTGTTGCTTGTCGGTTTATGTCGGGTAAGAAAGTATAGAGTGGTGGGAGCAAATTTTTTATTTATTCACGGATAAAGATGGGTCAAAGAAACGAAAAACTTATTATCTTAAGCCTACACAGCCTGCGTATCGCCTTCTATTCATATAGCCTAAACAAAACTTATTATCTTAAGCCTTCGCTGCATGCGTATTCATAGTGTTCTACATGTAAGATTGGCTTCAGATAATTTTTAAATTTTTTGGTACACAGTGAAACTAATGCCAAATTTTGTTTTCCTGTACTTTACAAATTTCATTAGTTCCAGAAAAATCTTATTTCGATGACTAGTTTACTCAGAATAACTGATAATTGCACATTACTGTCACTGCACACACGGTGTGCAGGCCGTCTTACAGCTTCGGAAATCCATTGCACACACGGTGTGCAGTAGATCTCGAATGGGTTAACAAAAGAGTTTACTGAAAATAATAAATGTATTTATTACTCCAGAAGGACGTGACCTTTTACGATTCGTAACGTAATTATCTGTCCTTTTGTTACTGTCAATAAACCAATCCATTGCTAAGCTACATGAATTACAGGATATGATAGCTGAATATTCCATCGCCTGCAGTTTGATCAGTTCGAACACTAGTGACCGGCATTCGAGATCGACATCAAAAATACATAAACTTGAACAATAATGGTGGTCATTCTGAGTAGACGATAACTTGTTGTCTACTAATAGTGACTATCCATGTTAAGTTCATTAATTTTCAAACAGGAGAAAAGAAAGGAGTTAATATGGTCAATGTATAAATTTATCGACGTAGCTAACTGATATAAAATAATCTTCAATACAATATTATATTATATTATGTTATATCATAGTTTAATACGAATAAAATTGATCAATCTTAAAAATGACATATTTATCTAAATATATGTTATTTATTTAGTTTTGCCGAGATCGATGTTCCCTTTTAACAGTACATGTATTTTTTTGGAATCCTTCGAAATCATAGACTAGGTTTTGACCACTGTTGCGTATATTTGCCACACCGTTTCAAGTCTTGGGAATTTGGATAATGATTTTCTGTTTATTATGAGGACAACAACGTGATTAAAAATTACGAGGTTATCTCTTACTTGATATTTTACTTCTTATCTGCGTTTCCAGTCGTACAATTTTGCATTTTTCTTTTCACACTTTTCGATTTTCTTGAACGCTGCGTCATAAAACACAGACGAATCCATCTGTACAGCAATATTCGCATTTCGCTCTAATTGTATATTATCGCTGACATCACTTAATTGATTTATTCGAAACAATAAATGATTCAGTGCTCTGGTTGTTAACCGAAAAATAAAATTATTCAATGCAAACTGTATCTTATCAACAATTTTTAATCATTTGTCTGGCTCTTCTGAAAATTTTTCTATCATGGGCATGGGCATTGCTTTTAAAACACTCCTTTAAGTGTCCTGGATAGCGTTTAATAAATTCAGTAAATTTTGTCTGTTGTACTATGTGTAATATTTTAAATGGAAAGTTATCTTTCTTTATTACGCAGATATTCTTTGGCTTTACCAGCAACGGACAAAAATTCAATACACGTGAAACAATTCTCAATAGAAACTTTTACCTTTTTATGTATAACTAAAAATCAATACATTCTAGAAATATTCTCAGTAACTTTGTCGGTTTTTGAATAGCTTAAATTGACGTAACAAGTTCTAATTACATTATTTTCCAGTAATTATGGAACATGAAACAAAAGTTTCCTCGTTCGCATTTCCTACAAAACAATCCGTCTCTAACTCGCAATATCTTCGTTCAGTTTCTTCAACCGTTCTCAAATTTTCTCAACTTTGTCATGTAAGGTTCGTTCAGTGGATAACAGGTATTTGTCTAAAATATGATGCAGCTTTTCCTTTTTAGTAAGAGCCATACACTGCGCGAAGAAATGTATAACCTAATCGCTTCTGAATGTGACTGTGGATTTGATTTTTCTCGAGAAAGAATTCGAATCGTGTGGTACATACATCTTATCATGAAAATTCTCGACCGACGATGATGCTCTGTGATCCATTTCTGGGTTAACTTTCAATGCTTTGGTGATATTCTCCCAATTTTTAGCATATTCGATCTGCATAATGTAACATACAATGATCAACCTCGCTGTGTATAAAAGCTAAATCAGCCTTCTCAAATTTAAATCTACGATCTAAAGTGATATTTATTAACGATGATAATATATAGTCTCACCCGCGAATAGCGGTACACATCATGGTTTGATCCGTAGATAAGAGAAATCGTACTTTCATTGAATCGTTATTGATAATGATTATTGTTTTAAAAATACCTAGAATTTTTATCGAGAAATGATTACAGTCATAACACACATGCTCTTCACGCGTGTTCATCGAACATGAAGAGGTAGGCGATAAATCTCACTTAATTTTGCGTGGAAAGCAGTAAAAAATGCCAATGGCAGAACCTTTTAGCGGTAAACATAAACAAACAACTAGTTGTGTGGGCGGCAAAATTTTTATATGTGTGATCGCTTCAGAGAATAATACGTTTGGGTTAAAAATACACGTGAGAAGAAGTATCCACTTTCCTGTCCGACTAGTTGGGGACAAATTTTTGCTGGAGTTTTACTCATGTGCGACTAACAGTACTATGTAAAACGTGACATCAACAGGCTAAATGCTGGGACTCGGTAAATATCAAAGGTGTGGACTGGCGTGTGTTGTGAAAGATCCCTTTTACCCTTATGCTGCCCCATGTTTTTTCTTATCAGGCGGCAACAGTAACTGGACGATTCTAGCATTGAAGACGCGCTTGGGCTGCACGCGGCCCTGGTTGCCCTAGTCTTTATGCAGTTCCTCCTGCAATGTTGCACATTTTTTTTAATAACCCAGTTTATTACAATTATAACAGCAATTGTACTTCATGCATACGGATCCGCACTCCCCCCTGCCCCGTAGTGTACGCGGAACTCACGACTTCGGCACTTCCTTGAGCATTCATTCGTGCCTGAATGATTGGAGAAATGAAATATATTCGTATGAGTCTAACAAATCTTCGTACTTTTCTTTTGTTTTGATACGGCCTGATCTCTTAAACGGATTTCTAGGACTCTGCCAATTACAAAGTCAAATAGTATTTCCTTGTCGATCGTAACTTTGTTCACCAGTGTGATGTGGTCAGCATAATATTCACAGAAAGATTTGCACTTTTGTCTTAAGTTTCTCTCGAATTTTCATATAAGATCAGCTTTACCAGGCTGATTATCAAAAGTGTATTACAGCTCGTCGAATAGGTCTGCAACTCTCATTATCGAATGATCCGGCCTCTACTAAAACTGTTTAGAAGTTCTCCCCGGTAAACGTAAATTCATTAAATTTCTGTACGCTGTTATTTCCCAAACAGGAAATATTTCACAGTAGCTTAAATTGCTGCCTCCACTTACGAAAATTATCTTTAGGCTTAGTACAAAAATTTAGTTAAGATATCAGTGCAATAATTTCATAGTGGTAACATCCTCGAAAGATAATATAGACTGTGATCTTCAATCGCATTGTGTAGACATTGGTCGTTCCAAATGTTTCGCTTCGCTTGAGTTATGTACTATTCGCGTCTAACGCGTTGGCAGTCAGAGGGGTGTAGAAACAAGAGAAATACTCCGCACCCCAATACTTCACCCTATCCCAATCACTGACTCTCTTCTAGTCCTCAATATTTTTCGTGTAGTAATAAGATTTTCATAATAACGCAGAATTTATCCTGAAAAGTAAAAGAAATAAGTAAAAACTACATTAATAGCCCGATGTTCAACATATCAATTGTTTTAACTGGTGTGTTCTGAAAGCATCTTATTTACTCTCGTTGTTCTGCGATTGATTAGCGTATATGAGCATTATTCGAATACCTATAATAAGTGTGAAAATGGACATCTTTCTGGCATACTAAATAACCCATCTCGCCCACAGCTAGCACATGCGATAGGTACAATACACGTGTTGCCTCGCTCGCATTTCCGCATGCAATTATCTTCATCATTTGCATTAAAATATACGAATGACGGTCCTCTGGAGAACATTTGACCGTTGGACCTTCTATGGGTGTCGTGATCTCAATTATTTTTGTATCAAACGTAACGGATTTTCCAATTCCGCATCGATTTGCAGTAAAGGTGTAACCAGTTTAGCTTCACTGCTAGCCATCACGAGATCATGTTCGAGTAATAGTTTTTTTAAATCGATGGATCGTACATTTTTGCAATTAGCCCTTTTAAGCGTTCAATTCCTTGATATCCATAAGTTATAGAGATAGGTACAATTTCTACATAATAAGCCAATTGCAGAAATAACTGACCTGAGGCTCAATTTCTCGGGCATGTTTACGTAAACTTGTCACTAATTTGATACAAAATATTCACGCACAAATCTGTAGAATATACGTCGCTAGCACGGAAACAGCAGTCTCGCACCATTCAAAAAGTTCGAGTTCATTTCGGAGAATTTGTAGAAGGGAAAAAAGACATAAGTACTTAACACATTTGAGCATGTGTACATGCCACTGAACTTTTTGTTTAAGCTATTAGGAATTTTCATGCAATTAGACTGGTAAAATAAATGTTCAACCATGTGTTTATTAAAACAATTCCATAAAAAGTAAATTTATTGCTTTAATCCCTAATACATTTTAAACAATATACATCCCACGCGGCCCGAACGGAAATTAACCAAAAATCAGGTGGTACGACAAAGGAACATGTTAAGAACTGTGTGGTGGATACAGATTCATACTTCTACGCGGGAGACGCGACTTCGAATTCTGCTCATTACCTCTAGTATTTTTCTCCTGTGACATGGTACACAAGGATGCCATAATTTATTCTGCGACCCTTCAAGAGGGGCAAAGCGAACTTGGAATATGACAGTGGCAGAGGCAGGCGGTAAGAACCAATTGGTTCAGATTTATAAACTCTATGATTGACGCGCGCGCTATTTACAAACTGTGCAGAAATGTGTAATTATGGTTGTTATAATAAACATTGACATATTTATTGTACGATTAATAGAAACGTGCAAGCACAATATTATAGAACCTAATGTTACTTATTGTCAGTCCAAGAAGTTAGGAAAGGAATGAATTATTTTAAAAAATTGAAAACATCTCCATTGTGAAGAAACATTTTCATCAGTGTTATTACGCGTAACGACTTCGTAACATTATTCTATTGAAAGGATTAAATAAGGCAGTTCCGCGACACGAATGGTGAATCGATTGCTTCTTTTAGAATATATAATACACTTTTTCAGCGCTTTCAAATGGTTCCTTTCAAAGCTATAGCACGGCTTTTGTCAGAACGAGAATTTATTTTACATTGGAACTATCGGTCAAGCAATTAATGTTACGGAATCGTTATACGTAATAACTCCGATGCAAAAGTTTCTTCTTAAACATTTTTTGCATTTTAGAGGGTAATCCGTTCCCTTTCCACCGTCTTGGAGTGATAATAAGTTATATTCGATCGTACAATGTTGTGTTCACGCATTTTTACGATAACTACATGTACATATGTCAATTTGTATGGTAACAACTATAATCATACATCTCTGCGCAGTTTGTAAACAGCGCGCAGGTCGATTATAGTCTATAAATCTGAACCAATTGGTCCCTGCCGCCTGACACCGCTACGGTCATATTCCAATTTCTCCTTGCTCCCCTTGAAGGGTTACGGAAAAAATTATTGATTCCTTGTGCATTGTAGCTCTTCTGGTTCGGAATCCATCTTATGTAGTAGTGCTTAGTTTAAATGACTTTAGTTGTTAGTGCCGAATATAAGAAGCAGAAGGTATACTTGACTAAATAGTTTGGCAAAATAATAGTATATTTATTGGCCCAGGAAGATCTCTCACGAGCCATAGCATAATAGCCATACGCCATTTTTTACTGTTGTGAATAAACCGATCCGTTGCTAAGCTACGAACATGGCGGAATATCGTATCTAAATATTGCTTCCTGTACATAAAGGAAGTGATGAATCAACGTGTTTACTCATCGGTAGTATAAGAACGATGATCATTTGTCGAATATCTCTACCATTAGGACTAAAAATATAATTCTGTGTTGCCAAGGATAGCAAAGCTAATGCATATATGACCATTTTCATTAAAGCTATACAGAATCTCACCTTGTGAAGATGTTCTAACGCCAAAATAACTTCGCCAATATAGATTCGTACTTCGTCCTCCGTAAAGTGTTCTCGCTGATACAGATGCGTAAATAACTCACCGCCGCTCACATAATCTGAAGGAAAAACATATTTTTTGGCACTTTTTTCATATGTTTGTTAAGAAACAAATTAATGGCGCTTTCATATCTCTTTCTATTATTTACGAATATCACATATAATAGGTTTCTACGAGATAAAGTAATAAAAACTACAACGAAGCAGGAATAGCACGGTTTTTTATCAAACTAAATCATCACGCTTAATGGAAAAAAAACGGATATAATTCTATTGAAAAGAATCAAATGCGCTTATTATATTTTTCTTCTAGTCGATATATCAAGATAGTTAATCGTTATGCATCAACATATTATGAAGTATTACACTTCTACTTACACGTAGTGTAAGTTTTTTTAAAATTATTTTTTGTCAAAACTATAAAATATTTTGTACTATGTTATAGAGAGAGTAAATATGTTTATTAAAAAATTATCCTTACACATAAGAAAGAATTGTACTTCCTTTGTAGTTGCCTATGTAATACCATGTACATGTGATTCATTTTTAAATGATATGATTTGTTCTTAAATCAAGGCAGTCAACCAAGAGAAAATATGTCAATAAAAAGAACACTAAATAGAATCCAACATTAAATTTGTTTAGTTATGAACATATGTTTATAAACAAAGAAATAGTGGCCAGTACAATATCATTTTTGTTAGTATTAATATTCAAATTCTGTACATATACATCAATATATATGCACATTAAAGCTATCAATCATTTTCTAAACATGTTTAGATATACTACATGTATCTTTAATGAAAAAAAGGACAATAAAAACTGTCAACAGAAATATAATGATTCACACTCTATAATAAAATCATGAAAAAGCTCACAAAATGCCTCTGTACAAAGCTGTGCAATTTTTTAAAGAAATAAGTGGCCGGTTGTAGTATGTTTAGTGTAGATTCTAGCGAAATAATTAAAATTTTTAAAAATATTTGACTTGTTTTAACATTACCAAAAGGAAACTTAAAAAAAAACAACAAACAATAAAACATAAATTGTCTGATATATGGACTGTTTATTTTGAAAGTGGTGTAAGTCCATTTTCTCTTGTCTCGAGAAAATTAAAGGTTAGCAAATTTGTTAATTAAAAAATAGGGGTTAACACTATCGATTGTGGCAATGTTTCTACAAATTTATCAATATGTAATTTGATTATATAAATTCGTTTTAGGCGAATTTAATTAAAATAATGTATATTTACGGGCTACAAGCGGACTTACACCACTTTCAAAATCAGTCAATTGTAAAAATCGTTTAACTTCAATTTTGAAAAATGAAATATCACTCAAAATATATTTGCTATTAATCCAATTATGTTTACAAATAATAACAAGAAATAAAATAGGAGCAGCATTTTTTAATTTTAACATTATTAATATCTATATATTGCTAGACTTAATAAAAGATATTCCTATTCTCTTTTCATGTTTTTTATGTGGCTATGTTTTGAAATATTGATGATATACAAGAGATACATACGAGGGTGGTCCGATAAGTACTTAGCCTACAAAAGAAAAACGAACATTTTGGAAAAGTGACAATTTATTTCTCAACATAGTCTCCTTTTCGCTCGATACACTTGACCCAGCGATGCTCCAACTTCTTTAACCCGTCTGGAAAAGACATTTTTTGGAGGTCTCGTTTTTACGTTGAAACTCGTTAAACCAATTTTTGACGCCCGCCATCGAAGGAGAAGAGTCACCGTAAACAGCATCTAAGCGCTCTTTGATTTCGCTGCGCGATTTCCCTTCCAAAAATAAGAATCGAATCACCGAACAATAATTGCTCTTTTTCCATTTTTCTAAAATTCGTGGATACGCCCGCTTTCAAACCCGGCCAAAGCAAAACTACGAATCCGATTTAGCTGAAATTTTGACAGTAGCTGTCTACGAGAATATGTTACACGATAGTATATTTATCTTACGATAATGGCACCATCGAGCGGTGAAGCTAAGTACTTATCGGACCACCCTCGTAAAGTAATGATTGCACCATATTTTTATATTTTTCGTATGTAATAATAATAGGCTTTGTATCGTGATATAAAGGCGTCAGGGCGACTTTTTCAAATTTTGATGGTCTTCTCCGACATGTAGCTGTTTTAAATTTTAAATTCTTAAATCCAAAGTATTAAATTCTATCTTCCCCATTGATGTTTTATATAAAATAGAATACAGTGCACTTTTGCAAAATCTCATCCAATATATTTCCAACCAATTTACTTTTTCGCCATGAGTGTTTCTTCTTATCGGTTTTTTAATTGCGTTTTGTATATTGTACAAATACAAAAAGCAGTAGCCACTGACCGCACCACCTGTCTATCGAAATTGGACTTACACCACTTTCATAATCAATGATTACGCAATTTCTTTTATTGGCCAATATTAAATTGAACAAAGCGTTGGTATTTTTTAAGGTATTAAATACTAATTAATTATAAACAAAAAGTTTACACTAAATTAAGCATAAATCATGTGAAATCTCATTTTTTTTTTTTTATATGGACTTACACCACTTTCAAAATAAACGGTCCATATGTTTGATGACGCATATTATGTCCGAGAATGTATATTATGCACAGAAAACATAGTCATACATTTTAGTGAAGAAAGAAGCCTAGATATCTGTTACGTTATTCCGAGATAATGTAGCAATTGCCAAACATTATTTTGAAAGAAATAAAGACGTGTACATAATTTATAATTGACTTACCTAAGATTAAGTGCAGTTTTGCGTCCGTCTGGAAGGCATAATGCAAGGTCACTAAAAAAGGACTGTCCCGTACTGCTTCCAGGACTTGTCTTTCCGTCTTCGTATGCTCGGTCGTCTTTTTCTTCTGCACGATGGATGCTTTCTTCAGGACTTTCATGGCGTAAAGCCGGCCCGCATCGGTGCCTGTTCTTTTCCTCACCAAGAATACTTTTCCGTAAGCTATTCAAGCAAAATTGTATGATTAACTTCCTTTGCTTCCTTTTTCTTTCCTTTGCGGAAATTACGTATATGATAAAAAGAAGTACAAAATCGGCATGCACTTAATAAGCACCAAGTAACACAAGGCCGTTGTACGTATCTTTTGTTTATATATGTAACAGAATAGTATTTTTAATATATAGTAAGTGTTTATAATAAAATATTAGTGTATAATAAGCGTATAAAGTATACTGACTAGAAAACTAGTTTTGAAAAAAAACAGACATTGTACGATTAATTCCTCATTAGTCATTACTTAATGTAATGGTGTAGTAAGGAAAATAAATAATCTTTGTAGAAGAGAGTTTCAAAGCAAAAGCGTGGCTCGACAAAAAATATCAAAATTCTTTGATCAAAATAGTGCTCGTACTTGGAAAGTTATACGATATTGTGCTAGCAATATTGAAGGTGAGTAAATCTATTTAACGTGTAATTTTGTACCTCCAGTGCCAAGGACTTTCAACAAGTCGAAGTGTGTCATGTCTACCCGTTGGCCGCCGCTATCCGCCAGATTTACTGTAATAGACAAGCGTAACAATCAATTATACACGGGTAACTGTTACTTTCTGTCATCTTTAGCTTAACAATTGTTTATGAAACAATTCTAACCATTTTATACAATAAACCAGTAGTTGTTCACATATTTAATAACAACAGCAATAACAATAATAATAATAGTCACCTTTTTTTACGATGAGTATATGAAATACATAACAAATGAAATACAGAAAACGAGGTCTAATTGTAGGTTACCAATTTTCATTCTAGTTCTATCTACTAAACCCGTTAAGGATTTTCAAGATGTAACACTTCGATATGTGTACATCACGTTCGATATATGATATGGAGTTCAAATAAGCTAAACAGAGATAATATTTGTTTTAAATTATATATTTAGAAAAGGGAGATGTTACATTTTAAAAGTGTGATTTAAATACAGATCTTTCTTAAAATACAATAATTTAGAAAAAAGGAAATATTTTCTTTTTTTAAGACGGAAGTATTAAAAATCACATTTAAAATGGTTAAAAAATATATTTAAAATGCTCATAGTCCGCGTACAATATGTGTCTTTTTTACACTCGCGGAAGTATTTTGTGTCGAAAGTTGTACTTTTAAGATTTGGGTGAACTGTGCCTCTGACAAAAAAGTTTTGTTGTGCAAAGTTATATAAATATACAATAGTAATTAACCCTGTAAAAAATAAGGGTACATATTTATCAGTATTTAAATCTATATAAATATAATTCCTGATATTATTAGTCATATACAAGTTGTTAATAAAATATATTTTGGTCGCTTTATATACTCATGCATTATAATGTTGCAAATAAAGATATCTGAACACGTGGTATAGTAATGTGTAAGTCCTCAAATATCTCAATTTGTTTTATCAACGATACCAAAAGCAACGCTTGCTATCTGCATGAAATATTGCAAATCATCGAAAAGTGTGATTAATAGACCATATTAATAACTATTCCGATTTCAAAACCTAGAATCAGGGGTAAATTATAGTTTCACGAAGCATTGGCCAATTTTACTCAGGAAGCTTTCTATACAATGTTGAATTCAATTATTTCTCCTTAGAATGACTTTTTGGGCTAGGGGGTATTTAACGAAACAAAATTTAATTGCAAACAAAATGAAATTAGATATATGATATTTCTAAACAACTATAATTAGTTTATAAAAGATTGGTTTGAAGCACCGTAGCATGGGGACCTTCAGTTAATAAACCTGGATAAAGAATATTATAACACGTCATTATGTACAGTGTATTGGTAACAAAATCAACAAGTGTCCAATAATGATGACATTTTTTTGGAAACCGCACTGAAATATTTGTATATCTGTATTAAAAAACTTAGTAGTAATTAATTATTAGTTAAAGTGCATTGTACAATTGCATAGCGTAATGTTAAAAAACTAACATGATACTACTCGTGATATTCACTAAGCAAGAATCACAGTTTTCCAAGTGTGCGGCTTACTCTTATGTTGCGCTGATCAAGGGACCACGGACAGAAGAGAAATTTAAGAACCAGCTTAAAAAGTATTGTAATTCATTTTTTTAATCTAATTTTATAAATTTTTAATATTTTTAACATATTGGTGGGCTTTTGCTGATCAAAATGATATCAAACGCGATATAATTACGACCATATTTACTTATTTAATGCTTACTAATTGATTTCATTAACGTTTTAATCGAATTCTGAGTGAGGGTTGCTTGAAAAATGCATCAAATATCGTCACACATTATCGTTCATGTCGAATATAAGCTGTTTCCACAATTTTTACTGAATACATAAAGCACCATATGACATTAACAGAAAAGGAGACATCATCCGACGAATAATGTAGAATCATAAACCCACATCGCCAATCCAAGTATTGGCAGATTCTACATTTGACAGAAAATCAGATGCCTATAGCAAAGACATAAGATTACATGTTTAGTGATTAAAAATTAAATATTGCCGTTCAGTAAAATTTACGAAAAAATTTTAGATGTCAGCCATGTCGCACGCTTGCCAGGGTCCTATAAAAATAAAATAGGTGTAGAGTATCTATCCTTCAAAAACAGAATTAATTGTACATGATAACAATACTGCATTATACAAAATAAAAAGAAAGATAGCCGCTCCATCTGTAAAACCATTTACAAAAAAACAAAGACTTTGACGCTTTAAATTGACTATACCGAATTAGTAAATTAATAGTTATTCAGTAATTATCGTTACACTTATTGTTATACATTAAAAAATAAGGACATTATAGCGACCGTGTAAAAGTACCGAATTGGCCTATTACTTTGGGGAACAGATTACGCAACTTAACCCTTTAACTACGGCTGAATTAGCTGCCTTATATCATTTTTCGCTCATATCACACGATTTACGATCATGCGTGAAGATTTCCAACTTATTGCAAGTCATTTTCTATCTCTTGTTCTCCGTTACCAGATCAAAATGAATTATATAATTAGAAAAAAATACTATATATCAACAAAAAAGAACAAAAAATGTTGTAACAATAATAACTCAAACATACATAGACGATAATAACGCGTTTAGAGAAAATGATACATATTGCAAAATAGTAGACACGTAATGATATGATTATAATATTTTTCGATTATAAGAATGCAAATGGAAAAACGATAAGCCATAACCGCATTATAAAAAATATGTATATATTTTTGAATGCGAAATAAAGCACTGCAGAATTTTATTTAGGAAGGCGATTTAGAGCAAAGACACCGTGCATAAAGGTCGAAAGTATATCATCCTTTAACACTAAACCTACCAAAGCGGTCAAAATAACCGGTCAGTCTTTTCTTAGAAAAATCGCTGTGCTTTGTAGTCAGGCAATTTTTGAGATTTTACATCATTCCACTGCAGGGTATGAATCGTTCCATCGATCCATCGACATCTCTTCTTAATACTCTTTCTCGTAAGAGATATATATGGCATATATAAATATGTCCAGAAAGTGGTTAGTAGGTTTAGTTTTAAAATCTCAATTCTATGTATCTGTGACCTCGAATAACCAGAGATGTATCAGTTTTTTGGATCTGGCCTCGTCGATCTACTATTTCCCCGATATCGCAGCAGCGAGAATATTGAATTGTACGAGAAAAACACAAAAGTGGCGTTCAGTTTGCGTTGTAAGATCGTAAAATAACGAATGGAACGCCGGTGATTTGACGTGTCGTGCGCAAAGATACACCACGCACCTGCGGTGCAGCTAATACCGGCAGGTGTGCAGCAGCGAATACACACGTGATTACACAAACACGTTGCTCCATTGCATCGTTGCATTTACACCAAACCCGTCCGACAATACGGGCGAAAAGCCTCGCGTTTTAATCATTCAAATGCGATGAACGCATTTATGTATTAAACGAAAATCACATACGTGGATTGCGGAGGCAGAATGTATGTACGTAAATACCCCATATCACAAGTATTAGAGTATTTAGGGGAAAAAAAGTAATCCTGAATGTTCATTCGAAATGGAAAGTTTTAAGGATTATAATTTTCTTTCGTCCTTAGAGTATAAGCAATTCGTATGTTTATTATTATGATGCAAATTTGAAAAATTTTGTATAAGATAAAAATTGTTTCTAGTTTGTAGATACACAGTGCTGGCGCTCACAGTTTTCACCAATTATCAGATTACAATTGTGCTCAGACAGCCCCTTTTGCAGTAATTACTTTTATTCTTCGACTATTATATCAATTCTCTGTTATTATGCTACTACGATAAGTAATTAGGACGACATTGTTTACTGAAATCAATTAATTTCCTGTAAACAAACTGTAATAAATAATATATTTTAGATACACCATTTCAAATATGGATGGTAAGTACGCACTTTTAATAACAAATTACTATATAAATAGCAGGGTAATGTGTCATTAATGTAGTTAATTTATAAGTGTTATACTGTTCTTGTTTATGATATTGAATTTCGTTATTTGCATATTGCTGACACTCTTATGTCTTTAGTTACGAATGTTACTGTTGCTTTTTAAATGAGAAAATTTAAAAACGAAAATAACGGAATAGATAACAAAGGAAAGTATGTAAAAAAATATTCATTTTGCAGGCAACATTAAAAACGATTGTAAGTAGATTTCGGATTTTCAAAGCTTTCACTAGCGTATGTCTGGGCGCCTGACCGCTTTTATGAACTGTCCGCACTGCCATAAGTGTACAGTTAACGCGCATGTAGTTTTCAGCGTCCCTGATTGCTTATTCTGTATCAAAAATTTACTTTCATAATACCTTTTTTTAATAGTACATGTTTCCGTTTAAAACAAAGCATATTTACTCTTCCAATGAAAATTATAATGAATTAAATATTGAAGTAAATAACTGTGAATATATTTAAAAATACGTCGTACGTATGTATTCCGGTAGTCATTAGTCCCCGCTCATAACTTGATACCGATTCCTCTTGTTCAATACCTATAAGCCTTATACTTAATTTATATGACTATTTTTTTTCTCTTTTTCGTGGCGACTGTTTTTAGTCACTGCTGGTGCATAAGTAGCGTTTCGTGGTAAGTAGCTTTAGTCGCCCATAGTAGCAGAACTTATAAATCAAGCTCTATATACAGATTAAAACGTGAATGAAATGTGAATAATATATACATTAACACACAAAAAAATCTAATTTTTCTATAGAAAGGATCCAATTATAGGATCTGGTTCAGGCAAATCGGGTCGCCATTCTGTAGAGGAATTATGCCGTCAAACAGTACCGCTTACTTTCACTTTTATACTTTGCACTTCTGTCTACGTCTTTTTATATTTTTTTTAGACCATTACGCAAAAAGAGAAATTTTCACGCTTGGCGTGACTTTGATAAGGTATCATACCAAACAAATGCGCCGCACGACGTAAAAATAAGGTATCTTTGTTTAATCTTGAGGTTCTGATAAAAGAAAATATCGACAAGGTAATTTCCGTTGGAGACTGGATAATGCAATATGTACAAAAAATTAATGTAAGGCTATTTAAGGAAGTGTTTACGACTTTGGCCATGTATTCGCGACGTTATTGCTTGACTGTATCGTTCCTGAACACCCATGTACCAAATCGTATAAATGTATCAAGTTTTAAATATATACTCGTGATATAACAATATAAAATTCTGTCATTTTTTAGTATCAACTAATAGTACAAATCGATAATGATTATTCATGATACGTTACTAACCCTTTACATTAGAACTACGGAGCATTATCTTGATATATCAAGATATAATATAATATAAATGTCTGTGGAAGGTATAAGCAACAATAAAGTAAAGCAAATATATCAATTTAATTATTCAAATTTTATATAAAATTGATCGGAATTCTTGTAAAATATACCGGCATAAATTTATATAAAAAATTATATAATTAAATTTACTTATGGGACAAAAAGCCATTATGCTAACTCTTTTTTTCATCACTCAATTGAAACCCCTAAATACCGTTTTCACAACACAAAAACTTTCATAATATCTATTGATTTACATTTGTGTTGTAAACAGACACTTCATAATTTGTGTTACAAAAGATTAATAACAGTATTACGCCAAATCTCCAGAAATTCATATTTCAACTAATTCATAGTGTAACATTTCCTCGCCATAAACCATTGCCGTATATACATTATTACTTTTTCAGTTTTATCATTTCAATCGCTAGAGCAACTATTGACTGACAGCTCTAATTTATTTCCGGTACATACTAGCTGGCAGCATTCAATGTTTAATTTAATTTAAACATTTAATTTAATTCAATATTATCATGCTTGAAATGCAACACTTAATATGCAAATATTAATCTTTAAATTACTTCAAGGCAATCTTTATGCATTTTAAATGTAAAAAAATTTGGATAGTAATATACAGTACCAGATATCGAGGGCATCTGACAAATCCTCTTGTAACGATAAGGGATAGTAAATTCTTATTCATCTTTTCTCTTCAGTTATAACACTGATATTTGATAAAAATTCAATATAAATTTGCCAGATCTCTTTGCTCTAATATGTATATAAAGAAGGAGGGTAAATAAATATAAACAATGAATTGCGAATAACAACGATTGTGTAATATTAGAAATTGCGTAATATGCGTTAAGAATGATACCGGATGGCTATTTCAGCCGTAACTCTCTGGTTAAATCTGGCACAAGTATCTGATAACAGAATAGAATTAGTTAAGCGAATACGCAGATACAAACGTGGCATTCGTGACAATAGCTAAATTACAATATAAATACGTAACAGCACGTGAGTGAAACCGTGCTTCGGAGCGGCCCAGATCGATACCAATGCCAAAATGTACAATTTTTCCGGCTTTACTGTAACAAAGGCTGCACGCAGAGGTTAATACGCAGATTTAGAATGTTATAATATTCTTCCCCTTCTCGTGTCCTCCAGCATACGAAATGAAACAGATAGTACAATACACGGAGAGTTTGTCTAACGCGGCTCGGCCCTGACTGCGAGCCAAGAATCTATGTCAAGGTAGTAGAACTAACTACGATCGTACTTGACTGTCACTTACAAGCATATTGTGCATGTATGTGTGCGCGCGCGTCCGTGCATCTTGGTGTATCTAAAATTACGTGCATAAAGTTGATTTCGATCACTATCGTATTCACCATTGCCTCTTTTTCTTTTCAAAGTTTCGTGCAGATTTCTACTACTTTCGTCATATTTGACGTTAATCCCATTGTAAAACATGTATTTTCAACTACAATTAAAGAAATGTTAATTTGCTCATGTAAACCAAACGTATGTGTTATTTATCCATGCGGATACAGCGTTATCCGTATAGCATATAATGAATTCCTTTATTAATAATATCTGGTTTACTTATATGGTATTATCACGTCTCTGCTGTATGAGATAGAGGATTGTTCGAAATACGCGACAAAGGACATTTAGGTTTACAATGTACATATATTTACGTTTCAATAGTTTGAAAAGGTTTCAAGATTCGTGCAAGCACCACTTTCTGCCAACGACGGCCATCGTATTTGATTATTGTTATGTTCGGCGTCTGACCGCGGTCGAAGCTCTGGAGTTTCCTTTTGTGCAAAAGGAATGACACGATATTCTCCGATTTCCGATGAAAATCTGTAGATATGTACGGTGCACGCTGCAATTAAAATACCGTTTTGCGCCGAGGTATTGTGTTTAGTCTTAACAAATGTTTGAAAGACGAGTCTGTACGTATCGGCAATAAAAAACTTGGTTTAGTTGTCGAAAACCTCTTTTTTCAATATTTTTTATTCAAGTATCAATATTTTAGGCATTTATTGTTTTCGTTCCTTACAGCAAGTTATTAATTACATAAAAAATTAAATTTTTTAAACAAGTTAGTGTCTCTTTTCTACTATTATGAAGTGCATAAAATATTTTGAATAAGATAAACCAAGATCTCTTCTTATTGTTTCAATAACTTTTCTTATGTCTTCCAAGCGTATGTATCAAGTAGTATAAGTGGGAAGTATTAGTTTTAATCTGAAAGAGTAACATAAAAATACCTACATATGTGTGTATTCCAAAAATGAAATGTCAAACATAAATATTTTCAAAATGTCATTAGAAGTTACAGTTAACGAATAATTGTTCCAAATAAAAGGACATGAAAATGCATTTTCTAAGTGTATTTGAAACATTGAGAGTTTTTTATTCATATAAATGAATCGATATAATATTATGAATAATATATTATATCTATATATATGAATTTTATTATGACTTAAGCATTAATTAAAAGATATATACTATTTGACCATATTTAATATGGAGCTGACAAAGGTAGATATTTACTACTTTAAGTTTAGTTTTTATGCCATGCTTAATACATATTTCTCTTGGATCTTTTGATAAAAAGCAAAATTTTATAATAACCAATAGATTAGTATATTTAAATTCTTCATTATTTCAGTACTAGGGTATATTATCAGGGTATTTTTACTTCAATGAATATTTATATTTAAGTCTTTTTTTTGGATAATGGAATATTTTTCCATGATTGCACGTATATACGCTTCCTGTGTATTTATGTACGTATTAAAGCATTGTTATACGCTGGATACGTTTCTACCCACGTTATATAAATCCGATGTACACAATAGTAAAGTAATCCAGGGTTGAAGCGTTCAACTAGCGGAGCTCGCACGAGAAAGGATTTAAAGAGTATTCGCAGAAATGGATTCCAAATAATCGTCGCACAAGAAAATTTGCGTCAAATTAAACGTATTATCATTCAACACAACAAGAATGCTGGATACAACCAGTTAGATTGGATACAGTAATTAACGAAGGATTACATTCTGCAAGGTAGAAAGTGATATATGGTTGTAACGTTCTGCGATCAAATTCCTGCTCTTTAGCAAGATCGTTTTTTATTAACGTTGCAAAGATATATATATATATATAACGAAAACAGGCAGGCGAATTATGAATTTTTCGTAATTTATTTTAAGCGTGTGTAGGAAAACTAGTAGCAAAAATAAGCACAAGAAAATGACTTTTGACATCACAGTGACGATATATCCTGATATGTACATACAATCATTTAAATACCTTTATGAAGGTAGAACAAGCGAACAATGCTACTTTTATTCGAAATACTGTAAATGTATAAAATGTAAGTTATTTTTAAGTATTAATGCTAGCTCTTTCAAACCAGAGTTGCAGGATGTTTATGATGTTTCGTATAGCACAATGCGGTCTTTTAATAAAAATCATCGATCCCACGCTGTCATCATTAACCTGAAGCGGGTATTAAAATAATACTCTAAAGAACATCGTTGGGCGACACATGCTAAACGTGGCGGTTGGTATAAATTTCACATTTCTTTCCCAGAAGGTTTAGTACATCGATTCACGCTTTTTTTTTGGACGGCATGCTTAAAAGGTGCTCGCAGATGTTCTCCGTGAAAGATCCCGGTGCGAAATTTTGCCCAGCCACATTTGGCAGCTGATGCACCACAAGAGTTGCCTTTGCATGTGTGGCCCAACCAGTTTCAGTGCCCCCTGTGAATATGAGTAGGCTAAAATATCCTCATGCTGCTCTGAAATTTGCTTTCTAAATGGTTCAGCTCAAAAATATCATGTAAGCCATAATGGCCTTTTCTCAATGATAAATATATCTATCTATATAAGAATCACTTAAATGAAATTAATATTTGTAAATGTTTAAAGACAATGGATGTTAATCTATATGTAGGTATATATTATTGTGTTTTTTTTATAATTGTACATTCAAATGTAACATTTAATTTTGCAGTTAGCGTATTTGGAACAAATATACAATTTTGAAGTTCTTATATTATTAAGTTTAATAATTATTTTAGAGTACTATACAATAATTAAAATTTTCATTTGCTTTGTAATTAATTGGGTTGTAAAATGCTGATCAAAACATGTATGCATGTACAAGTTATCTTACTTGACATGATCTACCGTAAAGTAATCTTTGAAAGTGACAAATCATATTACTCGATTTATGTGTCAAGCAGAAAGCTGCGGATTACAATCACATATTTTTACACATATCAGAAAAAACAGTAAACAGATAACAACGTTCGTACCAGACGCGGTAATAGCTGGTTAAAAAATACTGAGCGACTGGATTTACAACTTCTTGAGTGAAAACAATCTTCCAGCTAAAAAATATTTCCTTGATTATGCACTCATAGCTCTATGCGCGCGCATTATGTGAATGTATGTGTGTGTGTGCGTTACCACTAAAAAGTTTTAGACTATTTACACGTTTTGGCAAAGTTTGATTGTATAATGCAAATTACTTAAGTAGCTTTATTTCCGCATAGTTTTATGAATATACATTTAATATTGATTGAACACGTAAAAAAATGACCTTTAGTGTACTGACTTTTTTTTGCAAAATAAAAAATATATATTAGGTGTTAGAAGCAGGTTAAGATAACTGCAGAAAAGTTTTTCTTTCCCGTTTTTTCCAATCATCGACAGGTGTGTGAATAATTAATTTTTAACACTTTGACTGCTACGTTGGTCATACATTATATGACAAGCCACGGTTTCTCCCGTGACGCCACAGTCGTCATTATTGAGCGGAGCACTTAAACTGCTTACAATTTTAAGAGCTAAATGAAAATTGACGATTAGTGCATTTTAAACATGACCACTAATTAGAAGATACTTTGAAATAATCGTGGTTCGGATTCCACGTTAAACAGTAGGTCCACGGCAAAATGACCAAAGAAGTCGATGTCGGTAAATACAACAACAACAACAACAACAACAACTTTGAAATAAAAAGTATCCCATTGAACAATTAAAAATTTTTGGTTTGCTGGTTGGTTTATGTTGATATCTAATAACAGTATAACATTAGTTGTACCTAAATAAGGGTATCAATTCGTTCAAAATTCTGATACAGCTCAAATCGTTCTGATTACTTCCGAGGATACGATAGAACATAATTCAAAAAATAGTTTGGATGGTTAGTAATGGCTTTAATTAGATTTTTCATAAACTATTGTGTATATTTCTTATAATATACGTGTGGAATGTGAAAAGTGTACGGCATCGACTAAAAAAATTCTAGTAATTTCAAAATACGTATGAAATGTCAGTAGATACCCTAAGCCTTTTTGTGCGTGTATGCGCACCTGTGTTGTGTGTGTGTGTGTGCATGCGCGCGTGCATACATGTACACATACATGCATGCATAACATAACATACACAGGTACATAAAATATACATTCACTATCTAGTATCCCCGAAGCACTTTTATATTGGAATCTCGCGTCTGGGCAACCTCGAGTAGTCGCGGAAGTTCCGCTTTTGTCTGACCCAGATAGTCGGCATTCACTCGCTATTTCGTAACGGGACCAGCTACTTTCTTTTGCCGGTTCAGCCGTGGGACGAGCCGTCGTGTACACGTGCACATAACACTTAAAAATACGCATAATGATACACAAAGAGAAAAATCTCTTCGTGTAGCTCACGGAATCGGTAGACGTGAGAAGCCATGTCTGCTACGCTGTAATTGTTCTTTTACCACTTCATGGTCGATTCATACAAAATGAAACAAAAATGTTGCGAAACTTGGATGACAGTGCAAATCTGAAAAGTACGTAAGCTAATAAAAGTGGGCTGGTCAACATGTTAAACGTTTGTCTAATCTGTTTAAGGCTTCTGCGATTGTTATTCAGTCGTATGTCTGCATAGTTTCCGGATTTGTACCGTGTCTTAATATAACTTAGAATTTATTAACATTTCGAAAACATTTCAGTTTGCTTAATCGTGTCGTAAAAGGATTTGTGATACTAAAATATTTATCTCCGTGGATATTAAATGTATATGCATGTACATTCATACGTATCATCAATCAATAACTTTTAATTGAGTAAATGTGTACTAAAAACCTGGATGGACGATGTTCGAGATTGTACGTATATTACCGTCCAAGAATCTTCGAATATTTATACATTTCTAGAATTTACTAAGCTATCTTACACATGTCATTTTCTTTATTCGTTTATTCTACTCCTTTACAAATATTAAATTATTATGAAACGACGCGATACTTATTACAACGTAAGATATATTTTCTATAATGCTGGCAGAAATCGTAATTATAAAGACTTATAGACAATAGTTGATTTGTAATAATATAATATAATATTTCCTTTATTTCTGTTCCTACGGGGTACAGAAAAGATTCCCGCTCTTTTTACGTAAATAGTCGAATGGTAGTTATCACGATTTTTTGAATGATGTAAAAGAGCTTACAAAATATACTCTGGAAAATGATTCTGTCATATAAAATAAAGTAATAGTCATTTATATTTGATTGTGTATGCTACTTTGGATTCTGCTAGAATTAAGTTTCAAAGCTTTCCCCTCCTATGCTACGCTATGCTTTTTACATTGAATATTTAGCACTTTATCAATTCTTTAATTGTATGACCACGCAATTTTGCGACATATAACAAAATTTCGCAATTTTCAATATAAAATTACACATTGTATTTATTCATTGTAGGCAAACAAATTCATGGTATGTACACAGGACCTTGATATGTAAATATACTATTATAAAATGTATGTATTTATTTTTTTAATAAAGCTGAGTTCAAAGTTAATTAGCTTGCCACTGGAACGTTAAATTGGGCCTGACGTTAATGTCTTCACACCACAGTCTATGGACTTACGTGTTTTTGTTACGTATTTCATACTTGATAAGGAAGGTAGGGGCTTGAGGTAGGAACATAGTACAAACAACTTTCTTATAATTATGCATCTGTAAGGTACGTATGTAAACAGAATTGGTTGTACAATTTTACATTTCTAGATACATTGCTTCCGTATCCTGTCACGTGAAAGGGATATTACGTTTAATCGTAAATGTTGCCGGTATCACCTACTTTAGTAATCATACACAAATAAAAAAATCGAAGATTGACATAAAAATATAACATACATATCATTAAGAAAAATGCAAAATTATGTTATTTAATGTTAAACGTAAAAAGATATGTATAGTTGTATTATATGTATATAATGTTAAACGTAAAAAGATATGTCAGGTGAAATAATACAAGAAAAAAAACTAGTCTGCACAAGGCAATACCGCATGGGGAAGATATTGATCGCTAGCAGAATAGAAACGAGTAGTACTTGTAACGAGCACAGCAAACCAGAAAATAAATTTAATTATTTTTGTGTCCTATTCACGAATCTTAGATGGACAATTGCATTTACAAAAGTAATACGAGTCATCTTCTACGAATGAACCCGTGCTCATATATGTGTAAATGAAACAAGTATGCTATAACAAAAAACATTTCCTCATCTGAAGGAGTAATATCTGAAAGATGCTTGTTATAGACCATATCAATTGTTGTAAAATTGTTGTAAAAATACAACCAGAAAATAATGTAAATACTTAAAAAAAAGGATTATTATAAAAAAAACAAAAAAGATGGAACGCGTATTAACGACAAGAATTACTGGCATGAGTAATATTGGATAACACAAGACGTGAAATATATTTAAAATAATTTGTTTTCCTATTTAAAATAAAGATAATTCATGGAATTATTGGATATCATTAAACATGAATTTGGCACGTGCAAATCAAGCACGCGTTTGGACCTCTCAAAGTTGTCAATAAAACTTATACACGTTTAATACAGTATAACATGCTGAACACTGCAAATCAAAAGGGACGTTCTAGCGTAATAGCGGTTTAACACTTATTCAGTTGAGATTTTCACCCATCGACATGTTCTAACACCTGATGTTTTTCTACATACTTTACGAAAGTTATATGTTTTATATAAACCAATCTAACTAAATTATCGTGTCTATACTGAAAAATTGTAAAAAATAATTTCCGGACTAGGTATCGTTATATTATGTAAATAAATTTACAATCACTTAAACATTTTTTTTCTTTCAAAGTTGATCAAATTAGTAAATAAAATTAATTTAAATTAAACATTGAATTAATAACATATCACAGCTACTTTGTTTATTGTTAACTTTATACACTTTAGAGTATTTTAGAGCATTTTCTGTCTTTTATAACGGAAAGTTCGTGGAATGATCAGTAAAATCAAATTACGTTCACTTGAGCGGAATATCAATATTATATATCAATATTAAGAATTCTAATTCTTATCCCTTTTTTCTGTTTGCCCTTTCTTATATTTGCTAATAAAGTGTGATATTACTTTTTGCTATTATTCATGCATTAGTGTAATTTATTTCCATTTACAAAGCCTAGAGTCGTTTATTAATTACATGTCGCAAATTCCTAATATTAGTTATGTAGCTCTCGGTGAATGATGACAAAATTACTAATTTTAGACATACGATGGGATATGTGTTAGATGAAAAAGCGATGTATAAAACTAAGAAGAGTCAGATATAGAATCAAAAAACTGTATTTAACATTTACTCTAATTACACAAATTTCTTATTTACGGCACAGCTATTCTAACGCTAATGCTCAAATTGTGGATATCTCAAATATAAAATCTCGAATAAAATTATTTCAAACAACAAGCCAACATGCGATCCACGATTGGTCAAAAATAGTACTACGGAGTACACTGTTGTTTGCACGCAACAGGTATTCCCAGGCATGACTTTCCTGAAAAATTTATGAAAAATGAAATGACAAATGTTGTAACACACGTTAATTAAACAACAAGCTATGACAATATATAACAATGTTTTCGATCGTAAAAAATGTGAATGTATATAATATATATTATATCCTTTAGCAGCAATTTTATATGGGTTAGTTTGGAATTACGAGAAATGTATGTTGTTTTAAAAAACAAAACGTGCTCTCTTGATAAAAATGATTATCCAAGTTTGTTGGCCAAGATGATCATTTGTTACCCAAGTTATTCTTGTTAGCCTGGCGGAGTGGATGTTAAAATACTCTTAAAAACATCTTTGAACGGCATATGTTACAGGAAATGGTTTTTGTATGAATTTGACATATCCCCCTTTTTTTTTGTATGCAATAAGTATTTCTAAATCTGATTACTTCGGAAGTTTTATGGAAAATGAAATGACTGAGTTATCTGATTGGCATCCAAACTAGATGCCCTTGAAAACGACGAAAGGAGGGCAAGCAATGTGACCAGTATCACCGTGGCACAACCGTTACTTGGTACCGTACTGCTTTACGTTACACGCATTCCTTTTCCCCACTACGTTGAACTGCGCACGTATACCCGTACACGTGTGACGAGCAGTCTCGATAATCTAACCATTATCTTGCTTAATTAAGGAAAGACAAAAGGTGGCGATCGAGACGGACGAGAAAATAACTTCAACGACACGAATGTTCTCCTCTGTGAACGACTAAACGCCGTAGTTCTAATATTAAGGGGCAACTTTTGGCAAAACTGATCGGTGTAATAAAACTACATATGCGATAAGCATAATCGCATTTGTGGTTGTAGATATTCAGCTGGTTATGAGAAAAAATGCGCGTAAAGATTGTAATTAAAGTTGTAGAATAAAATACCCATTTCCATAGCTTAAATATTTGATATCATTGTGTTTCAAAAATTACGACTGAGTAAAGTTACCACGATAGAACGCGCATCTAAGGTGAAATGTCCCCAGTCTCCAAGGCTTCATATTATACCACAACAGTCGTTAAAACACTTAATTATCCGAATATAAGACAAAACACAATTTTTTTTTTGATTGACCGTATAACTATGACTATAATTACAATTAAATGTGGGCATAGACCTATTATATGGTAAATTTCAACCTGGACTCAATTTGGAATAGGTGAGAGCTTTGGCTAATATTTTCCTCGTTAGAGATATGTATGTGCATGCACTAACGTTCTTATGAAAGTGTATTTCCTTTATGTTGCCACTTTTTGTCACACAATTCTGTGGCCAACGTGATAATCTCAAGGAATGTTGAAATGATCTTTTCCTGCTGACTGTCAGAAGTTAATTTTTAATATTAGAACTTTAAGTACAAAGATTTTTTTGGTGTTTAGTGTTCACGTTAAGTGCACGTATATTGTATGAATGAAATCTAGAAATTGGTAGAAATAATGAAGGAAAAGAAAAATTTATGCAAACATTTGTTACAAAGTGAATTGTTTAAAAGAAACAAAATGACTCGTTTTGTAAACCAATATTTGCAGAATTACATACATTACAAAGAGCTAATTGTAGCAAATGTTTAGTATTTTTTATTATTCATTTAATTGCATGACTTTTACAAGTTTTTTTTTAATAAATTTCATAAGTATCAGACTGTTTGTAGGGTTTCTCCGTCACCTTGACAGGCATATGGAGTGTTTTAATCCTAATAGAGCCTGTACACACATATGATGTATTTCTGTACATAAAGGTTATTTTTACAATCAAAATAAATTAATGAAGTAAATCCGAAGCATTTACTGTTTGTAATGTTACACGGAATTTCTTTCTGTTTGTGAAATAAATCTTAGTGATTTTACAACGATTATGTTTAGACAGGTGTCTATTAGCACATAATATACTTCAGTAACATTTATCAATGTATGACGATTGCACCGAAAACTTACTTAAATGCTACATATCTCATTCATAACGCAGTACATTTTGAACCTCTTTTTATTTGGACAGAAAGTGGAATACATATATGAATTATAATTCAATCCATTTTGTACTGCCATGTACTGTCGCGCGTTTTTTACATATTTTTCAACAAACAAAAAATAGTGGAAGTAAAATGTTAATAATTTACGTTGTAGGCGACGACGTTACGATTACGGATGCATATGAATATCCGCAACGGCTACATTGAAAATGTCATACCACATCGAATCATAGAGATTCAATTTCAGTCTGACATTTCATTGAAAAAAGTATAAATAATTATACGGTATCACATCTAATTAATCTACAAACCGTTTGATATAGTCGGCATCTTATATATTGATTTCATCAATAACAACTTTAATGCCTCATCAAATTGAATCGAAACGCACCGTACGCACTACACATTCACAGTACACGTATATCACTGTTGATTTTGTTACTTGAGATAACTAATATACAGGTGCAACAAAAAATTAACTTAGATCTTTTTAAATGTTTCGTGAACATTGTTCAGACAAAAGTATTATTTTGCATATGACTCCTAATTTCATTTACCGTTTATCAATTTCCACAAGAGTTTCAAATAATTAAACAAAAAATATTAGATTAAAAATGAAATAGAAAACTCGTACTTTTTCTAGCAAAGAATTTGGAGACATATTATATGGGGACTTAATTTGCTTTCTCTTAATTATTATATTAATACGTGTCATCAACAATCCCCAATCTACGATTTATGATCAATTATATCAATTATAGTCTATTTTGCCAAATAATGTCAACTTACAAACTTTTACATATTCTAAAATGCACTCTAAGGGTACAATCTAAAACTATCTAAAAACACTTTATTCTGCGCAAATTTAAGAGTTACAAGTATAAAGAGATAGCTTCGTGGACTGTCCACCTTATTACTAAATATAACATTACTAATAATAAAAGTAAATATTACTAATATTACAGTTTTACTATGTAAAAAAGTCTAATATTTATATTACATCACATATCAGGTGTACCGGTATGAAGTGAGCCTTTTTTTGTGAAGATGAAATACCAATTTTGAATGGAAAAGTAAAAAAAAATGTTATTCAAAGTATTGACCATTGCTTTCTACACATTTTGGCCACCTTTCTGGCAATTTGTAGATATCACGCCAATGGAAATGTTCGTCTTTTGAACCAAACCAATTGGACATCCAATTTTCGACTTCTTCGTAGGAATCGAAGTGCTGCTCGGCCAATGCGTATCTCATCGATGAAAACAAATGGTAGTCGGAAAGGGCCAAGTCTGGTGAATACGGCGGGTGGGATAGTAGCTCCCAGCCAAGTGCTTTGATTGTATTCTGAACCGGTTTTGCTTTGTGTGCAGGTGCATTGTCGTGTAACAAAATTACTTTACCGCGTCTTCTGGCCCATTCTGGTCGTTTTTCGATCAATGCACGGTTGAAATTGATCATTTGTTGTCCGTAGCGATTAGTATTAACAGTTTCACCAGGTTTTAGAAGCTCGTGATACACCACATCTTTCTGATCCCACCAAACACGGAGCATTGCCTTCTTGCCAAATCGATCTGGTTTTGCGGTCGATGTTGATGGTTGTCTCGGATTAACTCATGATTTTTTCCGTTTGGGATTCTTAAAATAAGACCATTTTTCATCGTCCGTAAAAATTCGATGCAAAACTGATTTTCTTTGGTGGCTTTGAAGCAAAATTTCACAAGTGTTTTTCGGGTTTTCCATCTATCTTTCATTCAATACATGTGGCACCCATTTTCCACACTTTTGGATCATTCCCATAGCTTTTAAGCGGTCAGAAATTGTTTGTTGTGAAACATTTAACATTGCTGCCATTTGCTTTTGACTCGAAGTATCGTCTTCATCCAATATTGCTTGCAATTCGGTGTCTTCAAACTTTTTTGGTGGTCTTCCACGTTCTTCATTTCTCACACCAAAATTATTATCTCTGAACCGTTGAAACCATCTTTTGCATATTGCTTCTGATCTAGCATGATCACCATGTGCCTCGACAGGCATACGATGCGACTCTGCAGCACTTTTCTTCAAATGAAGACAAAAAATTAATGCTTTCTGCAAATCATCACTTTCTGGTAAAAAAATTCGACATTTTTAACACGATGAGAAAATACAATGTTGTTTGTTCACTGACTTGATGGATATTAAATATGTTTGATAGATGTCATACCAACCAAACAAAAAAAAAAAAATGAAGGCTCGTTCGCAACAAATGTTCCCATCGACACATTTGTATCTTAACCCTCACTTTATACCGGTACACCTGATATTTAAGAAAAAACTTATATAAACATGTATAAACATTCTTTTTTCTTTTTTTTTTACTTTTTTAAAAAGCGGTTTAGTCGACATTCTCGATACTAAAAAAATCTTATCTAAAATAACTAAAATATATCTAATATATATTATATATATTTTTTATAAAAAATATGGTATATATAATATTTAGCATAATATTTATTTCACTTTTTCTAATTTACAAAGAAGTCTTATAACAATAGGGGTAGTTATTATGTTCATAATTAAAAACAAATAGATAAACGATAATTTGATGTTAAATAGATATAAAATCATGTGATGTGTATCGATCAATATATAGTATGTAAGAAATGCTTCCTACATCCGACTCTAACCAACATCATTAGAGAATAAGACCAATTACAAAATTTTGCAAGCGTATGCTCACTATAAATATGTTTAATATGTACAAAAAATGAGTTTTGAATTGAACATTGATCGACACACGTCATATAATTTAATATATATTTGTTACTATATGTTATTCAATAAAACGCGTGTAGTAGTCATTAGAGATACTTCAGATAGCATCGAGATTATTTTCAATCAGATAAACATGATACAGTTTGAAATATTTCACCTTTACGTGCCAGTGCGAGTGATCATTAAGAGATGGAACGCAACAGCTCTAACCAATTTATGATACACAAATATATGATTGTATTAAATGACCCAACAACTGTTTAAACGTAGAAAATGTTTACAATATCAGTACTACAATTCGTAGTAGTAGTGTTGTTATAAGCAATAATGTATCGCACATTATAGTTACGTAACTATTAATTGCAATTTCCTTTTTAAATTTTTCTTAAAACTTGTTAATAAATATGTGGCTGTTATGTATGAAGCGTCTTAGTGAATAATTTTTAAATATTTAGAAAGCAGCACAAAAAGAATATGGAGTACATTTCTCAAGTTTAACACGTTCTGTCAAACTGAATTCTGTAAAATATATTTCCATCAGGAGAATCAGGCATTATAAAAAATGCAGCATAGAACAAAGCATATAAATTTGCTTAGTTCTTATATATACAATAATTAATAATTACATATAATGGTTGCTTTCCAACAGAAAGAAATAAAAAAACAAAAAATGATATCCGCGTATATTTACCTACTTTTTTTTTATTCAGTATTTTACTTCCCCCGTTTTTTACATAACAAATTCGAATACAGCAGATTTTTCTTACCAATCGATTTCTTTCGATCTGACTGACTTTTACAATCAAACTGATTGCAGCACCACGTGTACCATACATGGTACACGATGTAATAACTACTCTAAGTAAGCTAATTACTTATGGATTTACAATATACTGAAATATTGTATGATAATATATCAATCTTAAATCAAAACATCAAATGGTCCGAACGACAAGTTGGACAAAAACAGCTTGGCACAAAACCTTTTAATACAAAGCTGTTTTTTTATATTTTCTATATAATAATATATCATTAATAAACAAGATACAATTTAAGAATACTATAATGTATGTATCAACTACCCCAAAAAAACATTTTTTTTTTATAAATCTCGGTAAATATTTTTTGCCTTGTATACTGTACTTGGTTAATGTCGTTATTTAATGGTACGTACAGAAAACTTTGTATAAAAGTGATATAGCATGGATACGATTTTCGACATTTACGAGGTAGAAAGCAAGCTTTTCCAGGCCTTTGTATTCTGCTGAACAAAAGAAACAGCGCACAAAGGAGACCCCGAACAAAACAGGGAGATCCAATGCGAGGTGGGCAAGCGAGACATATAAAAACCAGCCTAAAAAGTATTGTCATTAACTTTTGAATTGCATTCTTTTTTTTCTGAAATATTTTTTGACATATTGATGTAATTTTTCCGATCAAAATGTGACAAAACTCGATATAATTACGAAGACACTTTTTTATAATTACTAATTAATTTTATTAGCGTTTCATGGAATTTTAAGCATGGGTTGCTAGAAAATTACATGAAATATCGTAACACATTTTCGTACATGTCGAATGTAAGCTATGTTTCCACAATTTCCGCTGAATGTATAGGGCGTCACGACTTTAACGAGGCAAGAGACTCTATCCGACGGATAACGTAGAACTCATACGCCGATATCGGTGGTCTATGTTTAGATAGGGTCTACATTTGATAGAAAACTCAGATATCTGTAGCAAAGATATACGATTACATATCTGCCAAATAAAAATGCAATATTACTTTTATAATAAATGTTTTATGCAAAATGTTTTGAACCATTCAACGCGATTAAAAAATTTGTTTAATTTCAAACTTCCATAACTTTGTTGAATATTTATAATCTATTACAATTCTGTTTTGTCAAAAGGAGTACGCAATCCATGTACTGCACACTCTCAGAATAAAAAAAGTGTTTTGTTGAAATATAATACAAATGTTATCAAAAATGTAAAAAAGTTATAAAAATTTTATATATACATTCAATTTTTTACACAGACACACAGATACATACAGAAGGATAATTAACGCGGTAACAGTATAAACCTGTGTCTAAATTTTGTTCATAATTTTGTTTCGTATTAAGCATATGTTGTAGTTGTAATTACAATACAAGCGCAGTTACACATACGCCTATTATATTTGTTGGAACTATGATCCTTATACATTTGTAAAATTCAAATCTACAAAGAGTTAGTTCTAAATTTACATAAGACTAAATTTACAAACAATGCATGTAGCAACACATGCAATCACGTGCTTAATTTATCGTTTTCCCTGCTAAAAACAACTCTATTGAGAGAAATGATAGATAACAGCCTCATGTTCTTTCAAAACTGGATTATAAAGGTAATGGTAAATGTTCTATTGATATAAAATGAACACGCGTTATTTGGATGCATAAACAATGATAGGATACAAAAAAAAGTATACTTTAATTTATATCAATTAAGGATTATACAGAGTAAATTTATAGACGCTACGATTATTTCACCAAAATTACTACTTGGTAATTGGATAAAAAAACTAGAAACTATTATATGGATTGCGACAATTCTACGAATTATACGTGGTTCAGGCCATTGGTTAAAAAAGTCGGATAAGCGTTATTCATCGTTCCATTAAAGCAACGATTTCTACAAATCACCGTGCCGACTTTCACCAGTGTAAGCGAGGCTATCTTGTGCGTATTGCATGACAAACTTTGGAGAGCCATGACATTTTTAAGAAATTTTTTATTACTAAATTTGTATTAAACGAATTTGTTTCACTACAATGATTTTACCTGTCGAACTTTCTTGTAAACTGTAAAAAACAGTAAACTGTTTTCGATTTTTATAAAGAAAGCTGAGTCGTTAACACATCAATTTTAAAGCTTGTCGATGTATACGTAATATTTTTTGCCACATAGAGAATGAGCTCATGATAATTTTTTTACAGATAAAAGTGAAAGACACTGCCCTGCACATATTTGACCGAATTACTGTCAGAATTAGCTTGTCTCAAAAGTTTCATTCATTTTCCAAGGAAATATAATAAGTGCACAACATTTCTTTTTCTGTGTTATTTTATTGAATTATGTATACACTACAAGACAATTAAAAAAAGACTACAACGTTTGACAAATTAAGTTTCATGTTTGTATAAACATTGCTAAGTAATGTAGCTGTGTGTAAATAGCGAAAGGTACTTTTGGGGTATATAACATTGTGAAATACACTCCATTAACATTTTGATTGTTCAATGAGGAGTATTTAAAACAACCCGTCAGAGTAAAGCTATTCATTTATAAAATAACAATTTGTTTTTCAAGATAACTAATTCAACGAAAAATATAATTTAATGCATAACTCGTCTGAAACCTATTGCGCGCATGAATAAACCAGATATATAAAAAGTTATTCAATATTACTATTCACATTTTATTGAAAATCAATATTTTGGTAGACGGATAAAACTTCTTTAACTTTTCTCCACTTCTTAGCGTACATTTTTTACAATAACAATAATAACAGCGAGAATCTTACTAACATGTAACAATACTTATCAATATTATATACAGAAAAACGCATTATAAATGAATAAGAATCTGAAGAAAGATCATATCTTCCACGATACATCACTTAGTTTGTTTCATATAACTAACGCAATGCAGCACTTGAATATTACAAGAATACGAGACACCAATATACTTATGAATTATGATTATAAAGATTGTATTACCATATAAAATAGTACATATACATGAATTACGACAGCTACAAACAAATTTTCTCTCAGAAAAAAGTTTTTTCAGAATAATTTGATCGAATACGTAACGTGTATTAGAAAACAAATTAATCGCGTGCATACAAAGAAATCTATATACCTACTTTCTGTAACACATTGTTATATTGAGCCGTAAGCTATAAGACAGCTATAAATTTCTTCAAGCAACGAGGAAAAATCCTTTGACGTGTAATACAATAGACATAGGCCACTACAAAGCAGAGTATAAATCGTTATTCTTTGAACAACTGTCATTGGTCATTTTTAGGTGAAAGACCGCATGGAATATACAATATTATTCTACGTAAATGAATTCCACGCCAATGTTTATATAATCCAAGTTATTTTTTTCCCCAAGAATTTAACATTCTAACCGCATTTTATCTTCGATTTCTGTGCAATCCTATGTTACAAAAGAATATAAGAAAAGAAATATAACCGAAAACAATTCACTCGGCAATCATAAGATACATTTTTAAGTTGCGGAGATCCATGAATCTCAGATGGAATTATAAATTTGAAGTAAAACTTAGACAAAATATGATTCGCAAGTTACCGTGAATATATATTATAGAAAATTGACCTTCAAAAAGTCTCACATTTTCTCACATAACTACTCCTGTAAGATATGCACAGATGCCAAATTTATAATAAATTCCGTATATATCATATTGTTTTTATGCATAATCTTTGCACATGTATTATTAATCTGCCCAAATTACAAAATAATTTTAGCAATTAGAATGAGAATACTGGATATCATCAGCGCAAAAAAGGGTTGTGTTAATGTTACATGTATAGTATTCTGAATAAAAGTGCAGCATTGTTTACAGCTCATGTCATTTCTTAAGGATTAAAAGTTAAACGTTGTTCGTGTTTTCTTGTTTTTGGTATAGTGTTAATAAGGATAGAGTTAAATCGAAAGGGACTGCTTTTGGGCCGTTCGATAACGGGTTCCTGCCGCGTGTGTGTAACGGTGGCATTATCAGCAGCTCAGGTTTCTTTCCGTTGCACGTGCAAAGCCCGACTGTCGCTCGAATATCCAATGGCGTAGCAGTCAACTTCAGAACCACTGCTAGTATCTCTGATAATATGAGTTCCGGGCATATTAAAAATAATCAATAACCCAACATACACGAGAAACCTTGCATTAAAATCGGATAATCAAACATTTATATTGCTAGCACAATCGGAGACGATACATGATGCATCAATGAGATTTACACCTTCAACCCAGCGTTCTTTAAAACATAATCTTGCATCCATCAAACGATCTTATTTAATGGGGCGCATAAACAATGATAAACAATATTCACAAATTAAGGAGCACTATACTTTAAGAAAAAAGTACTGTTGAGTAAATAAAAATATAGATATCTTAATATAATTTTAACCGAACACAGTCAAAGTTTTATAATTGTTGCTCTAAAGCTTCCTCGAAAATGTCACTGCATTGCTTCTACATCTGTTATCTTGAATGAAACGTGTGATGTGGCACACAATGCGATACATGGTGTGGCTGCTTTAAAAAGAGCACCTCTTGACAGTTCTTAACGCAGTAATATAACTTTCTTCATTTAACCTATTTTATTCGAAATTTTATTTAACATATTGGTGAGATCTTTCCGATTACAATGATACCAAACACGATATCATTACAGTCACATTTACTGTTTTTAACATTTCACATTACAAGTTTTGACTATTAACAGTTTAACGTTTCAGTAGGTTTTGCTGAAGTGTAATATTCAATTTTTATTCAATGGAAATGTACCCCTATGCCTTCGCTACAAACGCCTGATTTTCTGTCAAATGTAGAGTTCACCTGCACGTGGAATATCGATGTAGGCTTATACTTTTACAATATCCGTCGGATAGAGTCTCTTTCCCCGTTAATATCACATGACATCTTATACATTCAGCGATGATTGTGGAAACATAGCTTATATTCATCATGCACGACAACGTGTAATATTTGATGCGATTTTCTAGCAACCCATACTCGCAATTCGATTAAACGCTAATAAAATCAATTAGTAAGTATTAAATAAGTGTCGTTGTAATGATAACGTGTTGTGTCTCATTTTAATCGACAAAATGTTACCAATATGTTAAAAAATAGTTTAAATAAAAAAAAATAAAATTAAAAAGTTAATGACATTACTTTAAAGATGGGCTTGCCGCGCTTCTCGTTTGGTCCTTTCTCGAACAGAATACAAAGGCAAGTCGCACACCCGGAAAACGGGGTCTCCTGCGTCGTGCCAACAAGGCAATCATGACAATCATGAAATTAGTACTGTATAACCGTTATCTGAATAATATAAGAATGTAGCTGCATTAATTAAAAAATCAGATCGTAGCAATCAGTATTCATTTTGAATAATGAACAGAGGAGATCCGATATATCAGAAAGCTATACCGTACGTAGTCATAATACTGAGCAGATAATCATAATATCGACGTTTCTTCTAGTTTAAACAGATGTAAATACAGTGCCTAGGGACGTTATCTTATTAATTTTACCAGGCACCGGTGTTGATAAGAAACGGAGAATTCTATAGATATGGATGTATATATTTCTTTGTGGGATCGGATATAATACTCCAAAAACTAAATGTTCAACAGAACTATACGTAAGAGTCATATACCTGTTTTCATAAAAACTTTGTCATTTTAAAGATATCTAAAAAATAATGTTATGCTGATCTTTCAGCTGCAATAAATGTAACTGATCACGTTTAATTATTAAATCCCCCTTCCCTGCGACTATACTAATCTTCATTAAACACACGAATATGTAAAGACTTTATAACTTCAATCTTTGAATTGTCGAAAGCATAAAATTCTGTACGTGAAGTGCGAAATAATACTTCAGGTGCAGTCATATTTTATCTTTGTAGTTGTTATTATCAAATATTAAGATATGTATCTCTCCCTCCCCTTCGCGATCATCCCACCATATTGTAATGTAGAGTTACGAGAAAATTTGTATTCCAAAAATGTTGACTTCTGTATTTACGGCACTGCGGATTATTATCTTTACGTCGCTTAGACGATCTTATTGGACCTAAGGAATAGTATTTGTACTCAATGCGTTTGTCCCGTCAAAACAAGAGAAGCATCTGTTATTTTGTACCACTCTGTTATATTAGTAAGCTGTAACATCTTTTAACAACTTATATGCATGCACATCTGTACCCGTCATTTTAGTAATCGATATAACATGCGTCAATACCGTGCCACGTGCAGACGCGGTATTGACGTAAAACACTTTCCGCAGTTCAAATCCATTCCTGCATCGGTGATTTACGCCAAGTTTAGTGCGTAATTAATATTTTCCAGAAAAATATGGTGCATATTTAAAAACTCCTTAGCTGGTTCTGCACCTATTCTAAGACATTATGTACTAAGACAGGAAGCAATGGAAACTATAGGGAGTCTTTGTGTCAAATCTTTTTACTCAAATTAAAGTTAATTATTTTTTATTTTTACAGTACAATTTCGAACGAGACACGACAATGTTGTTGAGCAATATTAAAATACGCTTTGAAAACATTTGTGACTGAAGTGTCCATTTTAATAACAGCACTTGTGATGAAAGTGTTCTAACAAGCTTACTCCAAGAGAGAGAATATCACTTACAGATACTGTTGGCCAGCTACATTAATTTTATTTGGATTCATACAGGTACAATGGAACATTCTCAATCCATGTCAGAAGGACGTATGCTTCAAAGAATAAAGCATGTATTTCAAACAGTGCTTTTCAAAGCAATCAGTGGCGTTACTGATTATTGCCTTTGACACTTTAATTACTAACTGCTGTCCTGACATAAGTAGACGTACTTATAATATTTATAAAATAAAAAGCTTTAAATCGGAAGATTAATAGGTACATTCAATTAATTAGTATCTCACAGCAAAATGCTGAAAATTTTGTAAAAATGCATCACCACAAATTTATGTGAATTTTTGTAAAAATGTACAGTTTTAGCTGATTCATTAGATGTATTATAAATAGTTTCCATGGTAAAAACGAAAGGTAACATCAATATTCAGAATATGTAAACGGTCGGGAATTACCGAACCAGTTAAAATTAAGCCTAATATAGCGATTTCGTTCGTATGCGGGTAGGGCTTAAACTAATTGGTCTTCTAAAATGTATTTCTGGAATTCCCCTCTTCCCGCTGCTGCTGCATCTCAACAGTATTACTTTTTTTCCAGTGAATAGAATTTTATATCGCAAGCTCATATAACGTGCTTATTATTTCAATCTCCTGTTTAGAATCTTAGAAAATTATCTAATAGAGTTTAGTAATGCAATCCACTTTTATTATCAGTAGAGATGAGATCAATTAAAAATTATAAGAGAATTTGGCATATCTCAGATATCATTAAACTTTCAGTTATATTTGTATGCTATAGAGTTATGGATTGAGCCTAGAAAACTAAAAGTAGATAGGCAAAATCCGAAATAATAATAGGGTTTGTTCTTATCTATATTTTTCAAGATACATCATGAAAAATTCTACTGATATAAACGTATAAAGAAAATATTTTAATAGATGAAGGAGCAATAAGAAGTAATCGCATAAGTTTGACAGACATGATAATGAAGACCATCGACAGAGGATATCTGCCATCGAGTATGATAAGACAGAAAAATCAAAACGTCATAATACCTATAACACTTTGACATTACATTATAAATAATGTCTGTACCTTTATAGGCATTAATCAAGAAAAAAATGCAAGAAATTGAGATTTACAAAATATTTGAGCAAATGGATAAATTACATTCACGATTACCGTCAAGAAATTAATTAGAAATTAACAATTTCTATGAAATCTAAAGTGTTATAAAATCCAAATTTAGTGTATGTTTGATTTAAAATTGACACCTCCGCTGTCAATAAAATTAGCTTTAGACTTATAGTATTACTCTTTTAATAGTTAACGTCATTTACGATACTGCATGAGTAGCTCTAATGATCGCTTAACGGAAAAACGGTGTTCATAATATAATACCATGGTGACCTCAATCAATAATAACGTAGCAGGTTAATTAAAAGTAGGCTTGTTTATATCCGATATAGTTGTCCAGCGTTTGCGTAAACGCATTTTCTAATCTACATTAAATTACAGACGTAATTTGAAGAAGTGTCAATAGAAAATTTTATTTAACTATATTCAACTCTGAATAAACTTTAACCCGCTTTTAACTTTAACTTGCTAAGTTCTACAGAATACATATTTTTCCTCGATTATAATGCGCCCCAGAAATGTAATATCCACGTTTTAACAGCGAAAACGTAACATTATTACATATAAGACAAAATATTATTTTACTATTTTACAGATTTTATTTCTAATTTTTTTGTCGGAACAGAAAATTAGCTTGAAAATACACGGATATCCTATCAATCGTAACAGGAATTATTTACATCATATAAAATATCAATTGTAATGAGTTGGAAGAAAACCAAATACATTTAAAACCGTTTTAAACCATCATTATACAATTTTTATTTTGAATTAAAAACATCTATATTAACGTCTAGCTCCAACGAATTTTTTCTTGCATTTTAATCAGTATGTGAATAAACATATAATATTCCAATGCAAGGTGTTATTACAGTTTGTTGCTTAAAAGTGTCATACCTTTCTTTTAGCAAAAATTACTCGTCGCTAATATTAACATGCGCACATCAATATCAGTAAGATTAACGTGTATAACTTAAGCGAAGAAAGTAATTCTGGCTTTTCTTTTATTTTCTATAAATTACATTAACCAAATACACAGTAATGATACAGAAAATATAGTATTCACATTATATTAGTTTATGGCACTTAGTGACGTAAATGCAACGTAAGTAGCAAAAAATATTAATATTTTCGCTTTTAAAGAAACATAAATGTCGACAATAGGTAGATGGCCAATGTCAAAAACACAGTGATTTGAATTTTATACTGCGGCGATCGTAAGTTAAAATCGCGTACTTGAACAAACGTCAATTCATCCTTGTATACATAATACCACCAAGGCAAACATGTTTTTTAAAATGGGCTGCTAACAACAATCTAAAAATGATGCAAAATTCAGTGGTAGGGAAGTAATCAACGTTTATTACCGCAGCATGTTTTACATGAGATTACTACCCGCTGCTCTCGTGGCATATTTAGGTATACTAAAAATATCTATGAAAAGAAAAGAGAGCAAACAAATGAAGTAAACGATTCATTTAATTGTTTACAAAGCGTAAAAAATAAGTTCTTTTAATCTTTAAAATTAAAAAAAATTTGTTTAATGTTCTGAACTTTTCCACCAAAAGAAAACATATGTTAGGAAATTTTTATTATAGTATTATCCATGCAAACACTAATTCATATCTACAATTAATACAATATCTGACTTGAATTTGCACGTGTAATTATTTTTCAAACTACATTCGTTCCAAAAAATGTTAGCATATTTCAAATAAAACTTACTTTGCTTCATACAGAACACCAACGTAAAACACTCTTCTCCCAAAACAGGGTAAGTTTGATACGCGACATTTTTTAAAAATAAGTTACAGTTTGGGAAACGGAATGTAAAACTTGAAACGGGAACTGTACGTAATTCTGCTGTAAACACATTCTATATGCATAATGTGAAACATACACCGATGGCCCTATATGTAATTTTTATTCCTATCGTTCAAAGATGCTTTCATTCATTAATCCTTTATGTATTTATTGAGTCGATATCGGTATATTTGTCTTAAATCTTATGTGTATACGATACAGTGAATTGTGATTTATCTATCCGATCGTTGAAAGGTTATGCAAGGATATTAAACAAATTTTTACTTTACTGATTTTAAGTAGTAAGTGTGTATGCATTATAATAAAAAATAGTTTGGTATCTTGATTTAAGACATAAACGTGACCACAATGACCAACATCGTAAAACGAAAACTATGGTCATTCTGCATTGGGATACAACGCTTTATATATTTCAGTATAAATCCGCAATTCTAATGCTGGTAAAGGTCTGAGATACTGCTCTTATCGTGCAAATGAAAAAGCACGCTGCACTTATCCACAACGGGAAAATATTCACGTCAAAATTAAAATAAAATGTATTTCCAGATATTTGACGTAGCATGTACATTCAAAGCACACAGAAGGCAATCCCACCCTAATGCGGATACTCAACGTCGTATATGAAGTAAACGAAAGAGTTGGATTCCATACCTCTGTTAAGTCTATCCTCGTATCCGCTGGAAGCGGGCTCGGTGGAGTCTCTGACGTCCAAGCCGTGGATGGCCTTGGCGAGGCCGTAACAGGCCGAGCCACACTTCCTTCCCTCGACGATGATGGTCTCCTCGACGGTGGTCTCCACATCACTGCCATCCTCAAAATAGCCGCTCTCGTGCTCCGGATTCTTCATTGTGCTCGAAGAGCGGCACTCAAGCATGTTACGTCCCAGCCTTCGGAGAGGGCGCGAGTACGTCGTTGCACGGCACTGCACCCGTGCAATGTCAGCTCAACGGTAATAACAATCACGACACGCGGTGGGTGCACTAGATGATTAATCGGCGCATCTTTAACATCGATTGACAGCAATCGCACCAACAGGAAGGAATTCCCTCATCCGTCGTAATGTTCGATGTTTGGCTTTTTCTTTGTGACCAGATAAATAGAGAACAAGATATAAATATAGTCGTGAACGTCGTTGTGTGGTCGGTTTGCTTGCTCGTACTCTCAACCCGTTCACTTCGTCGTACAAGTGTCCTGGGCCGATTGCGTGACGCAATCGTCGGCGCCTCGTACTCAATTATCCGATCCGTATGACTCGCAAAACAGCTAGGCGTACCACCGAAAATAATTCCTTTGGCAACGCAAACCAGCACCCAAAGGGTACTGGAGGATATCGTGCGTTGGACGATAAGGTCCGTAGCAGAATATCCCCGAGATGAGAATGCGAAAGTTATTCTAACTGAGCGCGCATGCAAGAGCCGATATCGCAATTCCTCCCTCCGTCTTCACTTTTCTTTATCTTTTCTCTCTTGCTCTATCCCGCTGTATGTCTATATTTCTCTCTTCCTTCCCCTCTCTCTCTCTCTCTCTCTCTCTCCCTCTATGTTTCTCTCTCACTGTCTCTATCGACCCACGATTATGTGATACTACCGCAGAGTTGTATTCCAATTCCTCTACGACGAGCCGACTCAAGCAAAAGTGCCGGCCTGAACAAAACGGATCGCCATCGTTATCCTACTGACACACTTAAGCCGTGTGCCTTGTACGGAGAGCAGCCGACTGAGAGGGCCGTCCGGTGCAAGTGCGCTCGGCACGGCCTTGGCCACCTTGGCGAATCGCGAAAATTCGTTTTATCCTTTTGCAACGTCTTTCCTCTGCTGATAAAACGTACAAGAAAGATCCGTTTGAAACTACTGTCACGCACGCCACTAACACGACCCCCCTTTCTCCTTCTTCCACTCGGAAAACCTTGGAGTTTGCCCTGTAAAGTCTCTTTCACGTTTTGGAACAAACTGCCAAACCAGAGAGCCACGCGTGGGTCTTCGTATCTATTTTTCACCGCGCCTATCCTCAATAGAATCTCTTTCTATATCCACGGAACGACGTCTCGGTTCTTTCCAGCCGTACGCTGCCGTGTAACGTCGTCGCGGATCGTGCTACGACGTGGAAGTTTCCACTAGACGGTGCTCCGGCGTGCAAGCACCAGGCATATGGTTTCACGGAGTACGATGCTCGCTTGTGATCGTAGTTGGCAGTCTCCTGGATAATCCGTACTCGGACACCGCGACGAGAAGAGGGTCGCTATATTCTACCAAGCAGCACACGCCAAACTCGTTTTCGAGACGACGAGGTCGATCGGTGAGAGACCGAGCTTTCGAAAAAAGTTTCCCCTGCCTTCCACTTTCACTGCCTCCAGTGTTCTGCTTGGAGCACACGTTATTGGAAAACACGCACCAGAAGGCGAATGTGGCATCAATGTACAGCCGAGGAATATCGGATATATGTGCGCTGAGCCTACGCTGCGGTAGAGCGCACCGTCTCAAATACGACGCGCACCGGGCAAAGTCTCGATGCCGACTGACCGATGTCCTCCTACCAGGCCGCCCGACGAGTCACCCTTCACCGGCGACTAACAGCTGATTTGGAAAACACCGAGGTCTGCCCAGTGACGTATCGAGCTAACCTCGGCACCCACTCCTACTATCGTTGCGCAACCGCAGGTGATGCAGTAAGTCTAATTTGCTTTCTACACTCTCTTTTCTGCTTATTTATTTTAGTTCCAAAAAGCACTGTCCTCTTGTCGTTTTTATGGGGATTTGCCGTAACGAGGTCTATGATTCGAAGTATTGAAGCCCGAGTGATGAGGTATTGTGCACAACATTCAAAATAACGACCAAAATTTAAACTCTAGACTTCGAAAGATGAAGAGATTCGAAAATGCTCTACGCCAATTCAATTCTACATTTCTCAGAACTTGTGCCAATTTCTAAAAGTTTGTAATACATATGTATCAATGTGCGATGGTAAAAGATACATTGATTTGATGCAACCGCACGTGTTTAAGTAATTCGTACTTCTAAAATTCTTGCGAAGCGTAAATACAAATTACATAAAGCTCTCTTGCTATAAAATTATACTTTTACATTTTTTTTTACCTGCAATTAAAGTCGGAAATAGATTGCCTTTCTTAAAACAGAAATAACCTTACAGTGCTTTAAAAACAGATTAAAGAAACAGCATTTTGGGAATTGTAATATTGCCCCAAGGAGCACACGACCCTGCACGTTTTGTGGAAATATTTAAAGAATTCAACTACTAAATACCTATAAACGCCTTGTATTATTAATTTAAACGCTTATCTATTTATGGGACGTTTAGACGTGCAGCACAATTATTCTAAAGCACGAGCTAGTCTTCAAAGATCAACGTAGTCAATCGTTTCACTTTGATTATTACGGTTTATCGTTTATCCTCTATTATTTTTCGGGCTTGCCGATAATCGAGTTAAGATTGGGATACTATATGTGTCATCGCGTTTCTAGGTTCAAGGTTTCCACATGGATTAAAAACCATTAAAACGACGTTCAAGTCCATCGCCCTTGACCCCTCATAAATATTTTACTGCTGTTTATGCAGCAGTACGATCGTTTCGTTCACGAGAAAAACGTATGGAACAACGCGTTTTACGTTTACAAGTGTGTGTAAAGTGTTTGCTTCGATGTCGAGCCACGCGTATCGCCACCATTGAACGACATAGTTCCGCTGTTGATAATCATTGGAAATGAAGCTCTTATTTTACGTAAATTGCAGATGGCGTACTTATTGGATCTCATATCACGATGGAATTTTTGTAATGGCCTTGGTATTATCATGGGTAAGGCTCAAGAGCATAACACGGCCAATTAACGATTATGAAGTTGATAAATCGTGGTATACGCTTTTATAAAATTAATGGCATTCAAACATATATATACATAAAGTGTGTATCTGTAATACAGAGTTATATACTAATTAAATTTTTGTATGTTTTAAAATAGACTTAAAAATGTAAATTACTCGTAAATTACTTAATTTATTTGTTGTACCAAACCATATATGTGCTTTTTTAATACATTACCTTAATTGTATAAATTGGCTACAATAAAAAAGAACGTTGATGCAAAATGTTTAACGGATATATAAACAAGAATATGTTTAATATTCTTTTCTCTCGCTAATACATTATGAAACGTTCTTCATTCTTCACAGCCAAGTCTAATGATCAAAACAAACAAATTTGTTTTTTAACACTAGAACTACTGGCTACTTTCAGGACATATATAAAACACCACATACATCGTTAAAAAGCCGAAAGAGCAATAGGAAATTTTAATACAACAATAGAATGATATAAATACTGCAGGAAAATCATGGAAAATTTCAGAAAATGCATCGCCGTAAAGCGCCACGAATTTTTTTAAAGAAATGACTGACCAATCATGATGACTGGTTAGATATATCTAGTGTTAAATACGCAAGGACATTGTCAACGTTCTTTTTTACACAAGAAAATACATGTTTTCTTGTTATTCTTTATCTACTTAACTAAAACTATATCGTAGAGATAAAAATTGTGAAATGTTAAAAGTTTATTCTATTTTACAATACTAAAATGGAAAGAAATAAAATACCGTAGCAACCGGCCATCGTAGAAGTGAATGAACTAGGTACACTCGAAACTGTAATTTGACATTCGAATCGAATATTTAAAATGCATTATATGTAAGTGTGCGTATTTCATTTCTTTAGTTTTATTTTTCTCGAAGATTTTTGCTTATTTTACATTACATTCGTTATATGAGCTAAAAATTACGGTGACTATCTTACATTAGTCCCTATATTGCACACCTCTGCTTTACATTCTAACTGACGGTCACATGTTGAAACTGATTTTACATCCGATATACAGGCGGCTGATTGGATAATGTGCATGAAAATTTATCGCTGACCACTCGTTGATGAAACCGGCTTCGATAATATTGCCCATAAAGCCTGGTAGACACTGATTCCAGATTTTTCTCTCTTTTCCCTTTTTTTATCTTGGCAAATCTAGGATACCTTAATGATCACATCCTCGACAAACAGGATACCAGGATGGTTATAGTTCAAAGGCTTAGCATTGAATCGTAATATCTATACCCTAAATGCCATGACAGCACAATTAAAAGTCCGTTATGAAAGTTGTGCTCATATAATTAAACTGTATTATATTCTTATAGGTGTTGAAATTTAACGTTACAAAGCTTTAGAATACAATTTGAATTCAGTGAAACATTTAATTCTCGATCCGTAAAATACGCTGTCAAATACGTCGATTATTAGACAACCGTTCAATCGTAGATTTTGGATTAACTGTTCAGTATGTAACTTCCTACATGTTGATGTTAAGCGTGTGATTCTATGTGACAGTATATATGAAATAAATACGTTCACCACGACACAACTTTTATATTGTAGCGATAGAGCAGGGATCCTAGGAAAGAGCTGAACTATATATGTAAAATGTCATAGGTTTTGTACATCATGTTCATTCTGGTATGGTTTAACCACTTCATATTTCTTTATACCTTGCATTATTATTTTCACTTAAAATTTATTTAAAATATGGGAAATACACGAAAGATTACTTCAAGTAGAAGCTACCTTTGTTGAAATATATGCGATCGTAAACAGATATTGCTACAATACGTAGAAGACGTGTTTCCTTTAAAATTATGCACACATAAAACATTCTTACGTGTGCCGAAAATATTTGATAAAAGCGGTTATACATTGATTGTAAACATATCAAACATTAATGAGATGCACTTATAAAAAAACGCTAAAGCTACATGGACACTTACCAGAGAGACTGATTCATTCATGTGAATAATGATGGACGATGCATAGCTGTGCATGAGCTGTGCAAAGTACAGACCTTTAATCAAATACAGTTCCGAGAAGGACGTCGAAAGTCCTACGAAAAGCGAGTGAAATTTAAAACATATCAGATATTTGTAAAATATTGACAATTACAGTATATACCAACAGTAACTTATTTTTATTTCAGCACGAAACATATATTACATGAAGTTTCTTACTAAAATATAACTGTAGACTCGCTTACTTTCGAATTATAACAAATATGATTTGCGGTTAATATTATACAAATATATATTTTAAGAAATACTGGTATTCAAGAAAACTAAAAATGCAATGACTACTTCTTTGCAAAATAAAATAAGACTGCACAGAGGATCAAGATAAATTTTAATGAATTTAATTTACTTAGTATTTACTTAGAAGAACATCTGTCAATTCCTTTGTGAAAAATACAATTTACACTATACCGAAAAACTTTTCTTTTAAAAAATCTCCACAATACTCAAAGTATTTATTTCTGCTGTTGGTTGTAAACCACTGATGTATGCATATTAATCTCATCTTATCTTATATATTCAACAGTACATATACTATGCCCGTTATTAGAACATTAATCCTTTACTATCAAACCTCAACATATGGCCTCACACCGATTATTTGCGTGTTCAAATCAGTGTTTCTCAATACTTTCTTACTACATGAATTAATATCTATTCTATGCAGATGATTATAAAACAATGTTTTCTATTAAATTAATATTTTTTCGCCTATTATGCATGCATCAATTTTAATATATGCGAAAAAAACAATTGCATCTATCATGAAGCTCTATTTAATTTATGGTACATGTACAAAATCCGCAGTAGATATAGAAACAATTCTATTTTGATCAGAACCTAAATTTAAACGTAGTTTGTTTATAAAGAAATAGAGAAAGAAATATCGGAAGAATAGCAACGTGTGACATTACGAAACCAAAAATAGCATTGAAAGTATACACTCCTCAAGTATAGTTTATGCGGTAAATTGTATACAACCTTCCACACATTTAGATTTATCGTTACAACAATTACTCCGTACGTAATGTGCATTCCCACGCTACGTCACAATAACTAACAAAGAAAATAACAACGTTTGCCTGTTTTGAAAATAGTGTTATTTATTCGGAGTCGCAATAAGAGGATTATTTTAAAGCAGCTTGACGAACGAAGCGAAAAACATGTACAATTGGAGCAACAAACAATACGCAAGAGCAGATTAAGTGCTGAATCATTTAGGCTACTATTAGGTTGTACAACTTTGATTTCGCCGTGGCCAACAATGAGCAATACTGTGAATTATAAATGTATAATCGGTTTTTCAAAATAAAATCCTCATTTTGAAAAAAAAAACGGCGGAAGCAAGGTTGTGCAACTAATATTTTGATCGTCACTTTTGTGCCGACATTAGATTATTATTTTGGTAGCCATATTCAAAATGACGGCTGCCATTCTATACAGTGATTTCCTGATTCGCTGAAATTAATAATTATAAAAAAAATAATATCAAGCAGGATGTAATATGCATGTAATATCTTCTGATTCAAGGTAAATATTAGAAATATAATAAATAATAAGGTAGCTGAACATCAGAAGTTACACAAGAAACCCTTTATGTATGTAAATGTTAGTCATAAGAAATATGGACATCGTTAAGATTAAAAAGATATCTGTCTGCCAAAGAAATATATTACATTAACCAACTTTTTTAGATATCGAAATCGTCTATAATGCATGCAGAGAAAAACGAGTTATCATTTAACCATTAGAAAAACGCAAGCTAAACATCGAACATTGTGATTTGCTAATTATAGGATAGAAATAATGCGTGGAAACTACCATACGAGAAAAATATTAACGTCTTTCTAGCGATATTCCAACGTAATTGATAGAACTGAGAGATTCTTGCATTTGTTGCCAATATATACACATCCTATAAACTTTTCAATAATAAAACATGTAACTAATAATTCTAATAAATATCTAGTAAATATCAGTAAAATATAATTTCATTTTAATAACCATCAATGAAATTATAGTGTATATAATTGTTCTCGTGAGATTTTACTATATAAGATTAACTTTATATACTCATACTGTGTAACTTTATGAAAATTGAGAAGTTCAAGACTAAAAATTAATCTTCACGTTTATAGCTGTGAGACATGAAAAGACATTGTATAAAGTCTCTCTACTGAACCTTTCCCTGACACAAGACGTACTTCTATTCTATTCGATAAAACTGGTATACTTTTTAAAATCTGTCGCAGGATGTAAATAGATAGACGAGCAAAAAAATCATTTTACAACAAATGTGCAATCAAACAAATTAATAACAATGATGAATGTAATGCATTAAAAGTAACAATCAATAAAACTATTGGTAAATATGATACGTTATTACTTGACAAACTATTTACTGAGCGTACAATACGATATGTTTTATACTACCTAAGTTACTTCAATTGTAGAAAGAAAGATGGATATTGTAATAACTTATAAGACGACAGAGAAAAATATTTCATGATTCATTACTCTATTTTACTCATCTCATGTGTATGTAAGCGTTTACAATAAAAAATACTAATTCGTAAATAGTGATTAAAAGTATTCTGGTTAATCAATTTTCTAAAACAATGAAAAATAACATTTATTTGAACGATTTTAAAAAGATATATTTGAAAATTGTAAAACTCAAAGAATAAAAAAGATTAAAGCATGTAACAAAGAATTGTCACCTACATACATTTATTTTAGTTTTTTAAATAATGGCGATAAATAAATCTCCGTGTTGAAATATGATAGCTGCGTAGTATTTTATAAGAAACGATCGAAAGCTAAAAAACACAAGTGAGTTGTTAAGCATATCAAATCTTTTACTCGAAACAAACCGTGAAAACATTTCTGAAAATTGCAATCTTTCCTCATGAGTCATGGTAACGTACGATGTTTTCACACGTATACATACCAATCATCACATAAGTATTAGTAAAATATAAAAAGAAATAATCAAAATAGTTTAAACGGCAATAAATCTGTGAATATCTTTCATTTAAAAAATATATACTGATTCGAGAAACATATTAATTCACAAGAAAAACATTTAGCAGCTAGTCAAGGCGTAAATTGTGATTGTAAGAATTGAATATCCGCGTACATTACTGCTTAAAAATATATTTGGAGGACTTTATTTGATCCGTTTCTAAGCACGCAGAAAAAGCCAAGATTTATAAGACGTGCAAACAGTTCATTGCCTAAGTCGCAACACGCGTTTCAGTAACATATGCATGATGTAACTCAACGAAACCGACGTAGAGCGCAATGTTTTCCTATCGTGTACGGCTCAATATGTTGGACTTTAGTTTACTTTACAAGAACATCGAGAAGATTTCTTACACATCTCATTTTTCGTAACAACTGCGGTAGGTATCAAGAAAGTAATTACTATGATCATACGAGAACCAATTACAACGTTAATTATTATTATAAAAAATTCGACTACCGCAAATATCGTCGAAAATTCTAACAAAATTTGCGCAACAATTAATTAAAAACTATGATGTATAACGTATTTTATTTTAAGATATATAAAACATTGTGTTCTTTTATTTAACATTGTTATACACAAATACTTATTACAGCTCTGTGACTACGCATGCTACCAAAAATTCGATTACATGTATTGATAACTCTTACTTCTGAACGTCTGTTATGCAGAACATGTTTCGGTCTAATTACTATAATTTGCAAAAAGCAAGCCTTTGGAATCTGTAACTACAAACAAAATTGTATATAATATTTATTATAAACAATAAATACGCACGATATTATAACGATGTACAAATAAAAGTTGTACCTTGCAAAAGATTATTAAATGCGTTTTATTTTACATATTGAATTCTTATTATTATCATTACTTCATTATGTGTTGTTAAGCACTATTGGGATACTGTTGTTACGCGCTTACAGGCGTAACCGTCAGATCGCTTTGTAACGTAAATTTGCCAAACGGACCTTTAATGTAAACATATCTGCGTTAAAAAACGACCTTATAGTTTATAGTTTTTTTTGCAAACGCTCCGACACTTGATTGGAACTAGCGTGCATCCTACGTGTACCGGCTTCTAAATTTAGAAATTTCTACGTATATGTCAGCAGTGTTCTCTTCGGGGACCTTGCACACGAGTTCTCACTTTATTCCTAGAAGAGACAAAGAATCAAGGCCGTGAAGCTATTATCCGTACCAATAACGTGTTAGAGTCCTGAGATGCTAGTGAACATACGTACGTTTATTAAAGCTTTTGTACATGAGTGAAGCTATACTAATCACTTTTCGTCAAAGGCACATGCTTTAATCGTCCTTTCGTACAACATAAGCCTAATATTTCTATATTAAGTATAAAAAGATAATCCACTTTCGCGCACGATAGAAATTCATGCAACTACTTATCAAGCGCACGATGTGTTGCTGACTTTATTTGCAATACTAAATAAATAATGACATTCCAACATTCCCTCTATGCTGTTGAAGACATCATTTAAGGGAAAAAAAATATGAAACTAAAATCGCTAGTAGCGAGAAAGACGAGTCTGCAAGCTTTTTTTATTATTTCCTCAAACTTATAACTGTAAGTTACAGAAAGAAAATTATCATTTTAAGGTAGAAGACAAATTTTTTAATTCCTTCTTTTCGATGTATACTTACAGTATATCTAGATGTATCGAAATGGAGCCGGGTAATTTTAGAGCATAGTAACAGTCTCTACGAGCCATACAAAGTTCTACTAAGGTAATGAAACTTTGCCGGGATGAAGTTCACGGAGCCATCATAGAGTTGCATTCTTTGCTTATGCCGTGATCAAATGCGCCGTTACATCGACCAGTAATGAAAATCAAAATATACAAGCCGACATTTTTTATCAGTAAGACTACCGACTGTTCTTCATAAATGTTAAGGTATATTAAACATACACGCGCGCGCGCACATGCTCGCAAAGACAAAACACAATAGAAATGGCAATAAATCAAATATAAACATCTACAAACTATAACAAAATGATGAAAAATCTTAGAAAACGTATCGATATAAATTTTAATCATTTTTCTAAGCAGTTACAGATTTTGCTGACTACTTCATGTAAGAACAAAAACGAACTGATTACACTTCTGAACTATGCAAGAAAGGGAAAAAATAAAACACGAGGAATATTTAGAAATCTTTGGAAGGCCGTTTAAATATTTACACAAACACATGCGCGCACGCACACGAGTTTACACTAAGTGTGTGACGCAGCCATAAC